>CAEGAF010136400.1:0-28208 GCA_903067075.1 Micropoecilia bifurca | reverse complement strand
TTCATGAGTCGAATGCTAGTCTTCTGAGAAACCAGCCCAATTGATCCATTTATTTATATTGCATTCTTTAAATATACTACATTAGGTTGAGCTAACTTGGCTGAAAGCTAAAAATTAGCTTATTTTGCATTAGATGCACAAATTACTAGAGGCACAAATTTTTTTTTTCCATCCATATGTAGTGAAAACAACATAACATCGAAGCTAAAGCTACATTTTAGACTTGTTACCATTAGCTGGTAATGCTGCGTTTATTGGACAAAAAAAAATTGATAAATGGAAGTTTTGTGGATTGCTTTCAGTTAAGCTTCCCTCCAATGCTCCAAAAACTATCTGCTGATCCTATAGTTTAAAAAAGTGTATACTTGCATGATATCAATATGGTCTGAACAGTAATGTCATTTTAAATTGGGAATCTAAGTTATTATCAAAACTAAATCTACCATAGTAATCATTAGAACCAACAATTTCATCCCTACAACATTAGAAACAATGATCCAACATGGTATCGTCCACATTCTGTGAGACACTCTGACCATTAAGTTTCAAACTTCCCTCTAAGCTTACTTTATCATCCTGCTATCAGTTGTATGTCATATAACCTCTAATCTGTGAGCCAAGTATCTACAGTATCCTTAACACCAACACACACAACAAAATTTCCTCAATAATTCAAAGCAACATATATTCAACATTTCTCTTCGTCTAAAGTACAACGGGGATTACAAAGCCCTGTTTTCAAAGAAAATGCAACCCTCGCTTCCACGGCAAACTGTGGCTGCGTCTGAGATAAAACTGCAGGGCAAAGGAGAGAGAAATAAAATGTCAGTTTCTGTCCAGAGCATTCCCAAGAGCTTCTGTTAAACTATGCAGGTTTAAACGCAGCAGAATGTAGCCAGCATGTGGTATGCAGACTGTCCACCCCAGGAAACTCAGCGCTGAGGCTCTAGACAAAGACTGACCTTGACAGAGACTAAACACAGCAGAGAAGCCGGCTGCACCACCATGATTTCACACAGTGCAAAGAAACTCTTCGCTTGGAATGGAAAAAAATGTTATGTTGAAATTATTAGTAGAAAGTTGTTGGATAAAGGGATTTTAAGTCAGTAGTTAATGTGTTTAAGCTGGTTTAACTGAGATAGTATGCAAATATTTGGCCCTATTTCTGAGCGACGGAGAGAAATTGGCATGGATTTGACTTCAGACACCAAAAATAAATAATCACTCTCACCTTTGTCTGCAGTTGTAGTTGTGTGATCTTTTGAAGGAGAAGATTAGAGATCATGAGATAAGTGGCCATCTGTTTAACCACAGATTTAATTAAAGTAAGGAGGATGCCAAAGGCAGAGGCTTAACTGGCCATTATATAAAAACACAACAAGGTAGAAAATAATCAGCACTCGGGGCAAAAGTAATTAGTATGTGACTAGTCAGACCAGTGTGGGGGCAGACTTTTCTTTTTTAGGTGTTCAACTCTTAATATTGGTATTGCTGCCTTTCTGTGTTGCCACTAGCGATAGAAGATTTGTTGTTTCAAAAAACACTGACTAATTCTCTACTCACACCCTGTAGGAGGAGTGACAGAAAAGTACAAAAAAAATAATTAGCAAAACATGTACAGCAACACTTTGTTATTTACATAAACTGTAGCAACAGAAAACTCTGTCCCTATTGGTCTCCATGTGGAAATTAAGTATTTTAATCTATATGGAAACCTTGCTGAAACCTAAAGATGTATCAATATATGAGAGTTCAATTTAAGTCAAAAATGTTAAATTTAACTCCAGAAATAAAACATTAAAATAGGTAGTCTTTAAAGCTAATAGAATCTGCATCTCAAATGTCATCAAAAGAAAATCTGGTGACTCACCTTGAACTCTGAGGGAGCTTACTTATCGCCTAAGATGTGAAGATAAACATCTCTACCTACTTTCTGAAATGTCCTGTGTCATTTAATTTATTTTAAATGATTTTTTTAAAAAAAGGGAAATGTGTAAAGACTAAGATGAAAACTGTTTAGGAATGCTGGGAACTTTTTTTTGGTTTATTCTCAAGGCTAAGGATGAAAAATGAATTAATGTCTCGGCTTGTGTGCTTCTAATGTTAGACCAAACTGAATTTTAACACCTTGTTCTGCCATGGTCAATTTTGCATGAGGTCTGGGTTTTGTATAAAACAAGCCTTGAAATCAGCAAGACTCTCATAGGATTTAGGCAAACCTCTAAATCTCCCACTGACAGCTCGAGTGATTCTGTCTCTGCCTTACTAAACAAGTTGAACTTAATGTCAGAAGTTAATGTCAGAACTTCAATTTTCACAAAAGGCAAATACTGTAACCTCTTCATATTCAGACCCATGTAAACAGAATTTCTGTGGCAATGTAAGAAAACAACATGACATCATCTTGAATAATTTCACAATCTAAATTTCACTTTAAATTGTCTGAAAACTCAATATACTGTCTCTTATGGTAAGAAAACCATTGTTAATTCGGGTTTGAAAAACACTAAAAATGTTTAAATATTGTTATGATTTTTTTATTGCTTATTCTCACAACCCAACTTTTAAAAATGTTACATTTTTCTTCATCCATAAAGTTCTTAAACTGGTCAGTTTTATTTTCTCACCTTTCCGCCGATGATAACCAACACGCGCCAAACACACGATGTCCCACTGAAGCGCTTCGGGACGCCGCAGAGCCACTGCCACTGTTTTTCTGTATGTGTTATAAGAGATAATCTGGAGCCAAAGCACAGCAGCTGTTCTCAGCTGAATGCCTAGGGGCTGATAATGGGTAGCTTGGCAACCCTTGACCCCAAACGTGCCATTTTACTCCAGCCAAGGAGAGAATGTGAAGGCTGTAGCTTCTTCAGACATGAATAATTCCACAAATATGCCTCTTTGAATACCTGTTGTCAGCTCTCTGGGAGCAGAGTACCAGGTTCTGACAGAGAAAGCGGTTCATCCAACATGAACCTGCTCTCCATCATCAGCATCTTTCAGAAGAATGGAAGACTTCCACTCTTAGCTGATACATGTGCCAATTTTATGCCATAAACAACAACATGGAAATACAAAGAATATGTCTATAAACCAGGCACAGTTCATTTTACAGAAAATAAAACCAAAACCTGCAGGAAACCTGAAGAAGAGACTTCTAAAAGTCGTTGCTTTCTACAACGTGACCTTTTCTTTGTGATGTTGCGATGACACCCTGAGATCACAATGTCATTTCCTTCAGCCTCTCAGGTGATTCCTGCTGCTTTCATAAACCAAAAATCCATCCGTCCCTGACACGGTTTGTTCCTCTTCTCTAATACGCATGTTATTACTGCCACAGTTTAATGTCCATGTTGGGTTTTAAGTATTTCAGAATCAAAAAGGGAATCTGCTGGTAAGAGACACAGATCTGTTGTGAGGGATTTGTTGAGCATTTAGGAACAAGAAGCTTTAATAGCAGTCAGGTATTTACTTCACTTGTACTACACATGCAGGGTTAATAAAGGTCAGCAGGGCATTTTGTTTACATTATATAACTTCATATTGTATAAAGTGTCTAAGTATTCAGGTTTCAAGAAACAGTTGGTGTCACTATGTATGTATCTGAGAAAGTTTGAACTGAAAAACCTTCACTACTTCTAAGTTATCTGAATTTTGGGAGTACTTTTTTTTCAAATTGAGGGACAAAACACATTTACATTAAACAAATAACATATTTTGTTTTTTGTTACAAAAAACAAAATATGCTTAAAACTTGATGTTTACAAAATGAAAAACAGATAGTTTCTTCCCCTCTCACTGCCATGGCATGTAATCAAACCAAATACTTGTACCAAATGTGATTATAATGAGGAAGAATTATTTTGAGTATTTGTTTTTTATTCAGTTCAAATTCAGAAGTTTTTTATAAAGACTGTTAAAGATGCCTTTAGTCAGTTTTGAAAAGCCGAGATGATGATGTCACAATTTTGTAAGTTTCTGATTTTCAGGTTAACGCTGTGACTTTGGTCAGATCCCAACTTGAAAACACAAGTTAAATGGTCTCCAATTAGATACAGATCAGGAAGCTCAATGGCTACCAGACCTTAGCTACATCAAATCAAGAAAGGAAACTCTTAAGTCTCCAATAGCCAATGTCTTTGAACACCTTCAACAACCTTTTTAGTTAGAATGATTTTTTTATATATATTTCACACAAAGAACCATTCAATGTTAAATAAAATGCATCTACAGCTGTGCCTCAAAATAACTTAAATGTGGTCACTTTATCTAATGCAAGTTTCCAAAGTCTTCATTTGTGCTTTCACTGTGTGTGTGTGTGTGTGTGTGTGTGTGTGTGTGTGTGTGTGTGTGTGTGTGTGTGTGTGTGTGTGTGTGTGTGTATATATATAAATATGATATATGACATATATATATACTTCATATATACATATATATGATTTCTTTTTCTACTTTTTTAAGAGATGGTAATAGTAATATATGTACAATTCTTAATTGGAGTAAGCGCAAGCTAAATCTAACTGACTACTGGGAATGCTAGAACAAGTTGTCTGATTTAAAGTCTTAAGTGATAAAATGGTTGTCTTTTGTTTGTACCACTAACTTTGAACGGAAATATTAAAAATGCCTATGAATCATATTGGAGAGTTCCGACATGCTGCATGTTACCTCATGTTCAATATTGTTTTCATCAAGAATGAGCTAACAAGCAAGTTAGCCTATTCTAACCTACTAGTAAGCAGGTTAGCTTATTCTTGCTAGTCTATTTGTAAAATAAAGACAATTTTCATAGCTGAAGTTAGGAATGGGTGTTGACTGTTGACTTTTTTTCACAGATTTTAACAGGAAAGTACACCATTTCATCACACCCCATGCTAGTTTGCATGCTAACCTTTGTTTTAGCTAAAGGCCAAAAGGAAAAGCTCAGTTGGCCTGATAGAAACATCTGTATGAAAAAAATAAAGGGGATCTGAGCCATTGCCAAACACAAGAACACAAAAACCGCGCCACAATGGACACATACGGTGCTGCTTTATGACATTTTTCCAAATTTGAATAAACATTCAAACTCCAAAAACCATGTCATTTTGCATGCTGCTTGTCCCTTCATGAGCATATCAATCCCTGCCTTATCTCATCTGTCAAATCAGTGGGAAGTTCTCATTGAAACAAACTAATCACACATGCTAAATCTCTGAACTGAAACAGTGTAAAACTACACTGGAAAAAACAGAAATAAATGACATGGCAAGCTAATATGTCAAAATTATTATATTACACTCCATGTTTCACTTGCTACATTTTCTAAACCATACCGTTAAATTAGACAAAATCCAGCTGAAGGATATTGTTATTGCCATAACAACTTAAGAAAAAGAAAGATGAGCAACTGTTTGTCCCCACCTGCTGCTTCATCATGAGCAAACTGTTGGAGCAGCCCATGTCTCTAAGGATATATCTGACGAGACACATGCAGGAACTTAGGTGTTCCTCATGTGTTTTTCTACATTACTTTAGGCTCATTCTTTGATCTGGGAACACAGATCTCTGACATAATAATAATAATAAAAACAGTGAAATCAGACCAAAAAAAGTCAGCATTAAACTGACTCTTTTGCAGTGCTTATGGTTTAAAAACCACAAACTGTGTGATAATGGGTTGGTGGAAGTGATTTTTGTTTAATTCTATTCATTTAAAAAATATGTTTATTATCCCAAAGGGAAATTAAATATAGTCCATATGTTATATTCAAGAATATTCAAAGAGTTGTTTCCGATGGTGATGTTGTGGTCAGGAAGTGTCCGAAAGTCAAAAACGGCAAACATTCTTCTGCCTGTACAGCATTCAAAAACAGGAGGGAATAATTGTCCAACATGCAATGCCTCAAACAAACCAAAAAATATTCCAGGAGCTGTTCCAGAAGTGCGCCTTTCCGAACTGCTCCATTCCCGACTGCAGCAGAAAAAGAAGAAAGGAGAGCTCTGCCATCTCCAAACTACATTTACGACAGTCTCGCAGCAATTCAGCTCTGAAGTTCAATTAAACCCACTTCTAAATCAGGGCTAGTTTGTAATTATCTAAAAGATCTTTAATAACTAAAGTCGCCCAGATGAGTCCCACAGGACAAGTAACCACATGCACACGAGCGACACCAGCAGCAGCTTGTCTGCTCCATTTAGACATAAAATTGGGGGAATGATCAAGAATCCCAGGGCTTAAAGCTGCTGTAATTGGTATCAGAGAACATAAATGCTGGGAAACATCCAAACTGGTTTACTGGTTAAAATCTCTTAAAAACATTGGATGAGAGGTTTTCACCGAATGTGGAAGTCGGTGCTTCCATTGATGAAGTATTTCCACCAAGGTTTGCAGATTTCCAGTGTATGTGAATGTAAGCTCTCTAACAGCATGACTGTTTTGAAATGAAAATCCTAAACTTCTGCACAGAAATTAATGTTGAAAGAAAATACCTCAGAAGAATAAATTGGAGGATAACCAATATCAACCGATAGATACTTTTTGTTTAAGTTAGATATAAAAGCAAACTTCTGACATTTTTGGTGGGTATTTTTTCCCCTTTTAAAATGCTTTGTAAAACTTGGGACACAATTTGGACAGTGTTTGTAGACATCCACATAATACTTTTATTGATAAAAAAAACAATAGAATAATATATTTGTGTCCGTCTTTTCTGGCATAAACAAGAAGCAAAAATTATAATTTGAGAATAAATCAAAACAAACCTTTTCTGTTGTAGGCCGAGTTGAGAAAAAGTGCTAAAAATAAAATAAGTTTCAAATTAGAAACCTGAAGTATTGATCTCACCATGCTATTTATAAGATACTGATACCAAGGTGGTATCAATATTTTGGATCAATTTTCCCACCTCTTCTAATCAGCACCCTGACTTTAGACAGTGAGTCATTTTATATTCATCACCTTATTGTGTTAATGTAACACCAAAGGGCTTTTAAAGGCCTTATGGCTGTGAACATTTCTCTCTCTCTTTTTTTAGAATGTCACAGTTTAATTATGACCACCAGACTACATGGTACTGCAAGTGTGACCTTTACATACAATTGGGCCTCCTCTGGGTTAGAATTTGCATTTCTTACTCCATCAAATGAATCTCATGTGGAAGCAGGAGCAGGAACCAAAGAGCATTCTGGGTACCAAGAAACAAGATGAACAAAACATTTTTTTATGTTCTGCAGTAATCTTCTAGAAGCCCGCTCTAGAATTTCAATTTTGATAAAAAAAAATAAATAAATAAATGCAATGACTTCTTTAAGGTTACTTCTGCCAAAGTTATCTTACATGTCATTACAGATGTTAAGGTCTCACAAACTTTGCTTTTAGAGGTTGTGGGGAACATAAATTAATAAAACCGCTTGTCGTCGACTCTCATGTTGCTGTTTGATATAATTGCTACTGTTCTGTCAGCTGCCTGCACACATACAGTTGGGTTCAACAAAGTAGTGTGTTTAAATGTTTTAAAAAGTGAGAAACTGTGAAAATTCTTCTTATAATACTTATTTAAAGTGTTTGATCACTACACGGAAACGGGGGGAAGACAAACTGTAGAGTCAACATTTTATTTGCAAACAAAAAATTACAGTCTAAAAATAAGATTCTGTGAATCTCCTAACTTTAGTTGCATCACTAATGTTTCTGAAAATCGCTCCATTTATTTTATATAGAGAGGGTTAGGGTTATTTTTATTTAGTAGTTTAAAAGTCAAAGCACTGATTGCTAATAGTGGTAGAATGTTAAAACCAGTAAAGTTATGAAAACAATTTAGAATTTTATCCTTTAGAAAGTTGAGTAAAGTATTTAAAATTATTTTTATTTTTTTACTATAATCATGGTTTAGAAAATTACAAATCAATAGTATGCAAGAATCCTGTTTCTACCAAAACCTGTTTAATTTGGTCATTAAATGATGGATTCATGTTACTCTGAACAGTCTAGTTACCTGTTCTCAATGTAATCCTCAAGGAAATGATGGACAAAATCTCAAAACATTATTCAAAGTTAAATTGAATGGATTCTAGTCATGAAACAGATTTCAAATTTTTAAGGTTGATTGTATTTCCTGTCATGTTTCTAATATAAGAGGAACCAATATTCATTTTTTTCCAGCTCTGATATTATTCTGCTTGTGTTAGCCAATCCACCTGGATTATTATATTTATATTACTGGCAATATTTCTTCAGAGTTTGTTGCCAAATACACACAAATAGTCTTATCTACAAACAGTTAGTTAATATGACTTCAAACTAAAATAAAAACCAATGACATTTATTTGCATTAAAACTGTTCAGAGGTTATGCATCATAAATTAACTCCAGGTATGACCAAAAAAATTACCACCAATGCGGTATTACATAGAACGGTATTTTTATAATTAACATTAAGGCAAATTGATTTTATCTCTAGATAATTTTCATATTAATTTTAATCATCATACAGCCAACAGGCTTCTGCCACAGATGGAAAGGGAAACGATGGGCTCAATTTCATAACTGAGAAAAGGTCAATTACAGAGTAATGCAAAATCCCAAAGGAGTTATTATGTTTATATTGCTGGCGATAAGTCAAGGCTGATGTCTGTGTTTAATGGCTGAACACCGAGCGGCGGATAAGCAGCGGAGAAAAACGTCCATTCCCTGCGCGCGCCAACCGGAAAACATAAATACAAGGAAGTTCCTAAACTCAGAAGAACTGCACGAATAATTCATTCATTTTAAATTCAATGAATCCAATGCGAATGTGTGTAGATGCAGAATCTGCTCAGATGTAATAACACAGGGGCGCATATAAAGTTGTGACTTTATCCTTCTGAACGAGGAAGTTAATGAGACAAAACGGAGGAATAGGCGGGAACCGAGAACGAGACGGAGATGGAGTCAGGGGTCAGCAGGCTGATCCCATGTGTCCGCGATTCCCTCTGAGAGTTAAGCCTATTAACTAATGAGGAGAAGGTGGCAGAGGTGACATGATCAGGTTAGTCTGGTGTTGAAGCTAGTAGAGTAGTGGTGACTCCACACGATAAAGACCTTAACCCCCGGAACCCATCAGAGTGTTTATCTCTACACCAGCTTTCATGAATTGTTGCAGTATTTCTCTATTAACCAATATGTTCAGCTCGCCATGGCGACCATGATTCTGTCATTTTCTTATTCCACCACCAGGAGAGACGAACGTGGTTGAGATGAGAGCTGTAAGTTACAGGACCTGTGCTGTGTAATTTCCTGGCGCAATCAAGTAACTGTTAACTTCAGTTGTTATAACAATTTTGTTCAAATCAAATGTGACTTAAAACAAGATTTGACTTTGTAATTTAACGCCTTGAAATTGGGTCTCTGTCTCTTTAAATAGCATTCTGCATTTCAAAATACTTTTTTTTTTGTAGTTTGCTGCTGTTGTAGGGTTAAAATCTACAGCAATAACAATATCGGTGTGATGTTTGATAGCTTCAGATTATGCTAATGATAGCAGGAATGTTACACAGACAGGAGATCAGGAATAATACAAATTTCAGGGGTGGGGGGTTCTGCTTAAAATCTGTTTAGGGCCCCAAAAAGGCTTTCACCGCACCTGTGTCCAGTTTATTTACTATTTTCCGTATTAAAAGGACATGGCTGATAACTACCTCAAACACAAAAGCAGTGGGAAAGAGTTTGCAACAATCATGAGCATTTAAACAACATGTCAACAAAGGAAGCAACTCCAGTTTCTTGTACAGTCTCTGCACACACACACAAAAAACTAATATAAACTGCATCCTGATTACCTCAAAGACAGCTGAGTGCATTTCTGTTGTACAAATGTTCACACACAAAAGGAGACAGCCGGAGGGAACGAGATCCGGCATTGTAAAAAAGCAGACACGAGTCGACATCCCGGCATCACCGGCAAACACAATGAATATTCTAAATATGAAAGAAGAAAAAAAACTGCCTGAGAAACGTCGTCTTTAAGGCAAGAAACTCCCTGACACTAGAGCAGAAAAAGCTCCCTGTGTGACTCTTCAAAGTAAACCTTGAGAAATATTTGAAGTCCCAGCCAAGATGGGAATTTGAATCATTTCAACTTGATTAAATAAAGGACAGCATTAAAGGAAAGAACGTTTCAACTTCAGACTTAGGAACAAAAAAAAAGAAAAAATCGATTTGACTTGTCACGGATTGGGCGACCGTTAAAAACTGATGGGCGTCTCCATGGCAAAACACTTTCATACTGGCAGATGGAAATGCATAATTAATTGATCTCAACGCTCTGTTTTTTTTTTTTTTTACATTTCTTCTTTATCTCGTCTTTATTACATTTGGGAGTTTAGCCTCGTTCAGCTGAAGGAGAATCTAAAATCAGTGGAAAAAGTCTAGCAACAAAGACATTTTTGACAGTTTTAGGCTTTTGTCTTATAGAAATGCTGATATTTTTGATGTAGTGATCATTTTGTACATCTAAATGTTTCATTTTTTTTTTTTTATTTTTAGTTTTGTGGTTTAACTGTTAGGATGACCTGATTTCCTATGACGCCATGACAAATACTGTTTAACTTAACCAACAATTATGTCAAACTCTGTATGGTGGGTAGAAACACACATTTTAACACACATTATTTATCCTTAAAAATACCAGAATGTGTGTCAATTGTGCGTGAAAATAAAACGTAAAAAACTAACAATCTAACAATGTTAAGACTAAACTCATTTTGACAGTCCTACTTTTTTTCAACAAATACATTTCTCTCTTTAACTCACAGCTGTAGTCATTTCTTGGATGGTGACTTTCATAAACTGCTCGAGTAGTTCTGCTTTTACTTCAGTATAATTTCAGACATGGTTGCCATGGCATCGAGACGCCACGGTCCGCATTTTCATTTCTGACAGGTGGTTCCCGAGTCTGGCTTCTGTCGCAGCACATTGTTTTAGGGAAGAAGATTCCTTTGCTACTTGAGATGGAAACGATTCAGCAGTACTTATCTCTCAGAGAGTTGCATCTCATCTTTGTCTGACTCAGAATTGCTTTGTTGACTATAACTCCAGGCTCAGAGGCTCTTATCAGGAGAGGGGAAAAAATGAAAGAAAATCACACTCCAGGTTGAACTGAATGCAGCTTAGGTTGAAGTTTTGTTTTGTTTTGTTTGTTTTTTTCCCTTCACATTATTTTCAGCATTCAACTGAAAGTAAAAATGATTTAGTAGAATTGGATGCTTTTCAAATGTACTTTCTTCAATCAGTTTGAACATCGGAATATAAAGTTCATAGTGCAGTTTTAGTTACGATTCTCCACTAAAGTTAAAAATAACCATTTCTCAGTAGTTGCACCTTTTTGCACCTATTTCACATGAAAATGACAACACAGTCTTTTCCAAGAAAGTTCTTACTGATTGCTAAACTCATGATTAAAGCTCAAATATGTTAAGTAACGTTTTTCCACAGAGTAGGCTCAAACACCATCATTGTCTTCTGCCCCCATATAAAAACGTGATAAGAGGGGTAATGCTGCTGAGGACATGATACTTATGTCAAAGGTGGAACAGACTGAATTCATAGAGTTATGAAAACAACTGACCCCAGATCTCAGTTATAGAATCAAAATTACTTTGCAAAAGAAGTGCTGGCAAAATGTATGAAAACATCAGAGACTTTCCACTGAACACCCTGAAATGTGGTCAAGCAGGAAGAACTGCCTGTCCCACATGCTGCTGCATTTTATGGAAAACTGGGTAATGAGAAGAGCCCGTCTCCACACCGGCTCTCCAGAACACAGGGCAGGATGCGGCCAGCTGGAAGCTCGACCCGATGGGATCGGTTGCATCAGTGATGTTGTGAGAGCACAGCTGCAGCAGCGTGTTGGTGAGTAAAATACTAAATGGATTCTGGTAAAAATCACAGAAGTGTGTAGTTTTGTTTCATGCCATGTTCAAGGCTGCAAAATGTTATATCTGTTTACAGTAAAATAATGGTTAGAATTGCCAGATTTAAAACTGCAGTATGGAACTTTTATTAAAAATTACTATTTAAAAAAATATACATTTGTTACATTTTTGTTAAAACTGTCACTATATGACAGTTGAGATCTGTGCATAAAAAAGGATGAGCTCCTTTGCCTTCTCCCAGTGCTCATAGTGTCATCTAGGAACAACCAATCAAAGCCAGGAGGCGGGTCTTAGCTCGGTCAGTCTCCTCCCCGCCCCGTTGCCCTTTGCTACACAGCAGTTAGCACATGAGGACTAGGGTTGGGAACCACTGCCTTGCAGTGTTCAGCTACTTTACATAAATATGAATAAGATCCAAAAGACCTTTCTTAGTGGTGGTACAGGTCAAGGAACGAATGAGGCGTCCAACTCCTGGGTCATTCTCTGTGTAAAACAGAGAAAAAAATGGTTCAAGTGTAGATTCAAGATAGAGCACCAGCAAAACTCTAGTTAAGATATTGCTGAGGTCTTGCTGAGGTCTTGTCATCAAACAGACCACTTGTTCTTACCAGGTGGGTCACTGAACTCCAGTCAGTCCAGAACTGACTGTCACTAAACGTAAACCTTTCAAGACTTCACCAGTTCTCTCTGATGACCTGTGTTACAACCTCTTAACACAAACCTCTGCATAGGTCCAACAAAAATAGATTTATGTGTTACCTCAACAATAAGAAGACACCCTGACCCTCCAATGACCTCCTGGACATCACTTCCTTCATGGATCTGAGATTAAGGGGAGCTAAACAGGAAAGGCTTCATCTAATTTTACACCAGAGAGAGAAAAAAACAGGGTGTTTGTTCCTTTATAGTGTTTTTAAGTATCTGATTTCAATTTCTGTCTGTACGGAAACAAATGAGACAAAAAAATGTTTTACCTTTTATGCATTACTTAAAAGTGAGATTTTTACAAGATGCTCATTGTGGGAGTAAGAAGAAAAAGAAATCTGTCCTCCATTTCAACCCTTTTTCATTTGTGTGGGTTTTTTGTTCCACAGTGTTTTATATTATAAGTGGTTTATACTAATCTACTCAATGAAATAGCAGAAAGGTAAAAAAAAAAAAAAAGATTCCAATGAGAAATCAGGGGAAAAAACCTCACCAGAGACAAAGCACTTTTTGTGAGGTGTGAATATGCACTCTAGGAGAAGCCTGAGCTTTTTATAGAAACAATCCTGCTCTTGTGTGGAGATTAAGAAAAACAGTGGCTCCTATGGCTGTGACTGATAAATCAACTCCACTCGTGTCAGAATTGCCATTTTTAGAAGCCTTAAAAAGATGGATGCTCTAGAAATAAAGATCCCATCAGCAGAAACAAAGCATTGTCTAAACGCAGAAAAATTGTGATTGTCTTTTACAAATCAAAACCAAAATCTGGCCTCATTGCTCATCTTCTGCAACCTTTGCAATACATCTATATTTGACATTGATTTTCATGCTACATTTATGTATCGTTTGGTTTTACAAAGTATGAAATAGAAAATGTCAAAGTAATGTATTCAGCTACAGGTGCATTCAGTTTTAAACTTCATATAGCTTTTGAAAAAAAGGCCTAAACCTTCGCTCATTTCTATGTTCATACAACACTAAATGTAAATGTTTATCAAGTCTGCTGTAGCGTCAACCATTTTTTTAAGCCTTCTGTACAAATACAGATAAAATTTAAATTGCAACTGAAATTATAATCCAACAATGGGGGAAAAAAAGGTTTTATCACCACAGAACATCAATGACTATATCTGATAACTGTGGTAAGAGGCAAAACAGGGACGGTAGTGCAAATGTTGCCATTAGCACATTAAGCCTCCGCAGTGCCGGTGGTCAGCTTTGTGCCTGAGCGGATTCCAGTCAACACATTCATGAGCGACGCTCATATAGATGAACCCGAGTGGAGCTGAGCTCACTCTGACGTGGTTCCACTGTGCTGTACCTGGGGGATGAACAAAAGGTTTCACCAATGGCACTGCAGCATTTGTTTCTACTCTGAATCCCCAGAATCAGAACCAGACGCAAAGAAGCAGCATTTAGTTTTTACGCTGCTATAATCTGGACTGCAGGAACACAGAGTATCTTTAAATAAAGGATAAAAACCCATTTGTTTAGAATCGCCCCTGATTAGTAGGACATTAATTACAGTCTGTATACTGAAGGTTCATTACTTTCCTTTTAATATGCCACCAAAATGTGATGTTTTATGTTTTTATCAACACTTTGAATTACTTTGTTGCACTGAGTGACTGCTTGGGCATCCAAACAGCAGAGAAAAACAGCTCAACTGTTTGTTCAAGAAAGTAATTTCTGTCGTCTTTGTAAGGACTAATATTGGTCATTTGCAATGTATTTAAAAACTTTGGCTTCACTTTGTGCTTTGTGGACAGAATATGTGTCAAAATTAAGCAGGGAAGCTGAAGATACAGCCTGTAACTAACTTGTCTCAAAACATCCTACAGAGAATTTGCTCAAACAAAGATTTAATTAAACCACCAAAATTAGCTGAAAAGTTGGGGTATTCTGTGGACTTATGTTAACATTTCAAAGCTGGGTCAAAATTACAGTACAACTCCATTGTTATTTTGTTTATTGTTCAATCAGCATCTTTCCTGCTTCTGGACAATGTTCTGCTCATTCCTGCAGATTTACACAACAGTTAATCCAAATAACCTAGTGTTGAACGGTACCAACAGTAAGAGTGTAGAAAAAAATATAGCACAAATATTATGTATTATGATAGTGTACAACTTATATCCAATTCACACTAAATAAAAATGCCACTTTGAATTATAACTACTGCAGTAGATTTTACTGTAATTGCTCCATAACAAAAGGCCAGAGTCTTGGGATGAAAAAATAATAGTAGTAATTTTAGATTTTTAGCCTTTCAGAGGAAAGAAATTTCTCATTTTAGAGAGTTTTTTTTCACCATGTTATTAAATGTCAGTTTCAAACTAAATATACATTTTTTTAACCTAAATATTTAATTTTCAATCTATATATTTAGCTAACACAGCACATTAATAGTTTGCAAAACCCAGCTCTTATTTTGGTAGTTAGTTATCAGGATGTGAAATTCCATATTAGGTGAATATTTAGCTTTGAGCAAAATATTTAGTCTGACACTAAATATTAAGCTTTAGGGCCAGATTTTTAGTTTGCAAACTTCATGTTTAGTTTGTTAGCTAAATACTTAGTGTGAAGCTAAATATTTAGCTTGCTAATATAATTTAGTTTGAAACTGACGTTTATGAATTAATGAACAACATGGTGAAAATATGACTAAAAAGTAAACCCCCACACTTTTGTCCTTCTCAAGACAAGTTAAATAATCAAAATTATAGCTGTTATTTTTTTTACTGTAACTTCACAAACAGCAGCCTTTACTGATCTACTGGACATATTTTGCTGATAAATAATTGGAAAAAGAAAATAGAACATATTTAATTGCTGTGAGAACGATACTATCAAAGTGACTCATCATAAATAGATCTGTTCAGTAAGTCTATACACACTTTATTACCCAAGGACAAAAGTTGAACAATGAAGGTGCTAAGCCAGTTTACAGAAAGAGTACTTACAAGTTCTTATCTGCAGCTTTCTCTTTCTCTTTCTCTTTCTCTTCCTCTTTCTCTTTCTCTTCCTGTCTCTTACCTCTACACACCTTGGCACTCTTGCTGCTCATGTACATGTGTACACTGGAGGGAAACCTGAGTAGGATCAATTACCCCTCCGGCTTCTGCTGCCAAATTTAGTGCCAGCAACTCTGAGCAACTCAAGAGTTCTTGTGCATATCTGGATATCACAGATCTACACAGAGTCTCAACTGTCTCTGAAATGAGGAGCCAAAAGACATTTTTTTTTACAAATCTATCTATTCTCAATCGACATCTGATTTTACGTAAAAAAAGAAGAAAAAAAAACAAAGTTTGTGAATTTTTTAACAATCCTGAGGTGTGTGTTAAAAAGAGAACCATACCTTGTGGTTGGCTGTTGCTAACTGGGAAAAGTAGTTGTCTTGTAATTGCATGCTGCGGGTAAATTCCAGTTTCCTGTCGATATTCCCTCTGAGCAAAGGATTCACCCTCCAGTCGCCTGCTGACCTGCACATCAGCGAATTAATTGGTGAGCTTTTGTGGTCGTCTAGGTCTGGTGTGAAGCACTTCGAGTGGTCAGTATGACTAGAGAAGCACTTTATAAAGTCAATCCTCACAAATCTTCAACAAGCCTTTCACTCAATTATGTTCGTAATGAACCACGGCCCTTTTTATGGGTTCCCATGACGATGGACCGCTCCTCCTCAGCAGAAACTCCCACTTTGTGTTCCAGACATCAGGGGAGAATCCTGAACTACTACGGCCGTAGATATGTTGTCATCGCAATATTGATCTCACAATGGACTGCTTTGGTTACAATAACCATTTGCCAATAAATTCCAAGTACCAATAGTTCCCAGCATGCCGTAAAGTTATTTAGCTCGTCCGATTGACTCGCAGCAGCAGATGTCCACACCTGATGGTGCCCAAGACACCAGCGCTGGGAGCTAGAACAGATGAAAATGAGTGTGCTGAGAAAAAAAAGCTTGATTTACAGCAACTGATATCAATTTGTATACAAATAACATTGCATGATTTTCCAATATTGTGCAGCACTAGTTATTTCTGCTAGATATAAATCCTCATCTTCATATCAAAAGAGGCAATTACCAAGACTATTCTGGGGCCGAGGATCCGCCAGAGGTCCCCGGTCAATTTAACAGAGCCACGAGTCAGTCTGCTGCTACTTTCTCATATGAAGATGTTGGGTAAAATCTCCAGTTGTCTCCGTTATTCAACCTTTCTCAACAGAGCAGAGTTTTTAGTTTGACATACAAAGATCCTATCCTACGGAACATAATATTTGCAGAATTATGTTCCACCTTCAAATAGCTAAAATCTGCGATTACTGGAGATCTCATCCAAAAATACTTACAACTGCTTATTTTAATAATTGAAACACCAAATATATCTGAATGTAGTGGAAACTGTCTTAGCAATACCACAGAAACTAATAGTTTTCCTTATTTTTGCTTTCTTCACCAAACATGAAAGCTATCACAAAGGCCAATCATCTCTAAGGAAATTAAATGCTACTTCTGGATTGGCCGCTTTGAAAACGCCAGCCAATAGCCTGTGAAATGGCTCTCCACATGACTCTTTTAACTTCCCAATCTGGATTTTTAAAATATATTTTAGGGAGAAAAAAATTACATCATTACTGACCAAATGCTTAAGAAACAAGGTACTTGCAAGGTAGATAAATAATAAAATAGAAAATAAAATTACATTTATTAGAAATAATAAAACATTTTAAAAATTAACAAAGATATCAAAAGCTAATCATAGGAATAAAAACAAAAACAATATTTAATTTTAGCTCTAGAAATATAGAAAGATGACAAACAGCAGGCAGTCTGCTGTGGACATGGTTAAGCAGACTAAACTTGGATGTTGCATGATTCTGTTAATATGCTTTTATTGTTCCATCTGAACAGACACATGAGGCACATCTCCACTCCTTGAAGTCATTGATCCTGTTACTTAGAGACCAAGAACAGTGGACGTTGCGTAATATTAAACAGACTAATTCATACTACAACTAATCAACGTTGTGTTTCTGGCACATTTTTTTGATCTGACTGAAACTTCTCAATACATCCACTGAGAACTCTGATTCAGAAACAAGGACAACCTAACATGAGCTACTTTTATGTTGAGCAACTTCTCACAAACAAAGCAAAAGGAGTCAGTGTCAGACATAGACAGCTAGCGAATCATGTCTACATCTGTTTACAGAATCCAACAGAAGCTTCATTCACAGACCCTAAGGTGTAACTCAATAAATTCAACTTGGTTTAAGACATTTGTTTAGAGTTGCGTCTCCTACTAAAACCCAGTAGCGAGTACCAAGGTTTGGAAGAGGTGAAATGGACACAGGGTGCATGAGAAAGGAGACGTAGTGCTAATATGACAAGCGTGCAACACTGAACTCAACAGAATGTGAAGATCAATAGCAGGCTTTCCCATAATGTGTGTATATTTCTTTTATGCAGACCTGTCCGCACTCCCTACCTACCAACCATGTTATAGTGTCTCATTGTACTTTCAGACTGACTCAACCTGAGCAGATTACAGTGAGAAACGAGCTCTGAAACGTCGATACAAAGCATGCCGAGACACAAGGAGGGGAAAAAAAGTCTGATTGAATGAAACCTTAGACTGGTATTGTGGAGCAAATCCTCAGACAACAGCTTAGCCCGACATCTTACCAAACAAAAGGAAAAGCCTGAACACAAAGCGCAAAGGCTTTCAGGTAGGAGGTTATGCTGGATGTTTTGTACGGTGGAAGAGGGAAGGCAGACGACCGTCACGTACATCTCAGAAAATTGGAAATCACAAAAAACCCCACACTATTAATATCATGTTTGGTGTCTCATCGGATTATAATGTAACTTTTTCTAATATATAACTTGAGTTATAACTCAGAAAATCTATGGCACATGTCTCCTCTAAACAAACACCAAATCTCTGTGTTAAGGACTTTTGTGCTGTGGATGAAATATTTACTAGCGTGTGAAACCATTTCCATCGGTCACCTTAACATTGTTTTAACGACTTAAACAGATTTATTCTGGTTGAATTTGATTGTATGTCATTTTAAACTGAAAGAACAAAGTTGTGAATTTGTGTTTTTTCGACATTAGCAGAATATCGGAAAAAGTTTAGCGCACATTTGCTATGAAAATGCAGCTACAATGTCTGATCTGAATCAAACTGATGTCAAGAAAATGTTAGTTAACTTTGTGGCGGTTGCTAACTGACATTCTATGTGTACTAGCATCTTGCTCTGTCTCTCACTAGCTGCGTTTCCACTGACCACAAAAATGTGTGATTTAACATTTAGAAAATACATTTGCTTAACTGGAACAATTTTGAAGAAAAAAAGGAATTTATCAATAAAAAGTTTCAGTGTTAGTATGAGGTGAATTTTTGGCTGTATCAAAATAGGTTTATTTCACAAAACTGCCAAGGAAACACTTTTTTCATATCACATGATCAACAACCGGATGTTGCCACTGAAGAAGACAACAGGAAGTATTGGAGGATGATGGCACAGCATGTTTTTAATGACTTACCGTTTTAAACTTATTCAAGTGATTTTAATTATGCTACTTTTAACACAGACACTGCAGTTGCAGAATTGTGTTTTTTTTACATTAGTGGAATATGGACAAAGTTTTGCGCACATTTGTAAAGGAAACACTTTTAATGAGGGAATTTAAACTGGTTTTCATTGCAAGATTTCCCTTTGAATTTGTTATGAAGAGAAAAATCAACAGATAATTTGTCCAGTGTAAAAATAAACAAAAAATCTATAAAAACCAATTCATATGTTAAAGAAAAAATATTTTTTTATTCAAAGATGAAAAATCACTCTTTGTGCAGACACACAAAACAAATCTACACTTAAAAATGTTCTGTGATGCTGTACATAGTATCTGGTACTGTCCTCAGTATAAGTGTCAAGTTTCAAATAACTGTTAGCTTTAACTACGACACGGACGTTTCATTCTTGCCGCCTTCAGATTAATGATTTCTCCCATGATGAGGAAGACGTCTGAAGTAACTGAAGAGATTCCGGCTCAGCGCGTTCAGCTGCTTCTGGCTCCATTATAGGAAGGACAGTGGAGGTGCAGCGCTGCCCAACTTCACACAGAGTGACAGCTAATACCTTCAGAGGAAAGTGTCTATGGTAGCACCAAAGGGAACGAGAGGATAGGCAGTGAAAAGTTCAGCCGTCTCATCTTGGCTTACCATCGCTATGACTGCACTAATCTGACAGCTGATCCACGCCTGGCCCGTCTCCACGCACTGTTCTCCACATTCCTCCTCTCACTTTGTCATCTTTACATTGAAATTGTTCACTTTCATATTTTCCTCTTGTAGCCTTCCTCTTTGTGAGGGTTTCATCACAGGATCAAGCCGATGCTCACCCAAGAAATACAGGGACATAGTAAAAGTCACATTTGTACAATCAGAAAAAAGTCACTGACGACATTTTGTAAAGTAGCCTAATTATGCTGAGCGGAAAGTTGAAAAGTTGGTTTAAAAAAAAATTCTGACGGTGCAAAACTTATTTCTGAGAAGTCGCATGACATCATCGACGGCTTTGCATTACCTCAGTCACTGCTGAAAAACAAACGGCTCATTAAACTAATTGGAAGGCCGCATAAGTTAAAAGGCTCCTGACTGATCGATTCATTGGCTTATTGATTTAGGGAGTGCAGTGGTTTCCAGCCAAGCATTGCTACTGTATAGCTGTTGCTGGCCTGCACCGTCATGGCCGTCATGGCAATTTAATCTTTTTTTTGCCTCTCAATGGTAATGTAAGATTGAAATGTGCAGCGGAGTAAATAGAAAATAAAATGATACTGCTGCCAAAAAAGTCACCTTTGGAGTTTGGAAAGTCAAAAATTTGCTAGAAATAATAATAATAATAATAATAATAATAATAATAATAATAATAATAATAATAATAATAATAATAATAATAATAATAAAAAATTTCTCTAACGTAAATTTCTTGTCATGCCTCTTCATTTTCTCCATTAAGACCCATTTATGTAAAATCTCAATATTTACTTAAACATCTTCAGGAATGTCTATTAAATGAATGTGCACAACAGTACAGTTGCAGTTTGCAGTATGCAAAAATGAACGGCCTGAATATGGAATTACAACAATGTCTAATCAACCAGTGTAAAAATATATACAAAATCATATTACAATGTGCAGGGAAGAAAGCGATTAACACATATATTCTGATGAGTTATATCTTACCATTATCTGTAGATTCTTATTTTATTATTGGATTTTTTTTATACAACTCAGATTAGCAGAGCTTTGCTAATTATTCTGATGATGTATGTCTGGTTGTCATTTACAATAATTTTTTACATAACACAGGAAATGGCTTTGACTGTTGTGATTCAATTTAAAGTATTTTTCTCTTCAAATTTTGTCATATAATTTCTTTTTTTTTCAGCACACTAAATTGAACAGGCATGTTTTTATTTACGCATTTGTCATAAGTGACCGAGTCGCTAACTGATATATGTTATTAAATTGAGAAGACTGACTGATTCGTCCTACTTCCTTTCAAACAGAAAAGCTGTGCTAAGCTAATTATTTTGTTCTCGTTTATGCATGGAGATGTTTTCTGTTCTCATAGTGGTTACTCAAGTCTTTTTCTTTTTAAATCCCATTTCAAATAAATAAATGTCACTGTGGGATTAAAGTTTCACATTAAGAAGAACAATCTCTGGTTGTGAGCTCACATCAGCTCAGTGTGAAGAGATTCACCAACTCTGATAACTGACACGACAAAATCAAACATGGTCAGAAATGTGTGGGAAACCGAGTGCTGCTGAAACGGACGTCCGATTTGTGTCCTGTTCTACAAATTAGCCCCTCTGCTGCCTCCAGTCCCTCGCACTCTTTTTAGCATCTGACTAATAATCATGTTAACATTCAGAGCTTCTCTTCCATTCATTGCAGCGTTGACATGTCTGTTGGAACTCCAGTCTGATGAGATTTTTTTTTTTGCTGCAGCAGCGAGACAAGCAGTCTGGCATGTTCCATCATTCAGTGTGACGGGAGTTACTATCCGATTGGTGTCTCACAGTGTGACATGTTCAAGTGCTGCACGACTTTTGAAACCACACACTGTGGTTTCAATAGTGTGTGTGTGTGTGTGTGTGTGTGTGTGTGTGTGTGTGTGTGTGTGTGTGTGTGTGTGTGTGTGTGTGTGTGTGCGTGTGGGTGTGCGTGTGCGTGTGCGTGCGTGCGTGCGTGCGTGCGTACGTGCGTGCGTGCGCGCGCGCCTGTGTGTGTGTAGGTGTGTGTGTGTGTGTGCGGGTTTAGAAATGTATGATACTTTAACATCTTGTGACTGGGATGTTTTTGGTAAAATATCGTGAGGAAGATTTACTTTTTTCCTGACTCTTTGTTGTCATCTTTCATTATGAAGTTTCCAAAACTCTGTGACTTTTAGCATTCATCTGTACCAGATGTTGGCATCTAATTCCACAGGGTCCAACAGACTGAATATCTTATTGACATGCAATAACATGTATTGTTGACACTTGCGGTATAATAAGAGATAAACAACTTGTTCCAAACAGTCCTTTGGGGTTTTAATAATTCATACACAACTATTGGCATAAGAATATGTTTGCAAAATATTGTGCTGCCCCACTGGGAAGACATTTTAACCAGCATGTGTGATAAAAGCTTGGCAGTTGAACTAGTTATCCTCTGCAGTATAATTAGGACAATTATTTTTGCTTATGTACACATTACCAAAAATGATTATTGCTGATGAAAACTGAATTATTCATCACTTTTCAGTTGTCATGTCTTTAACATGGTGTTTAAAGACTATTATGCATTATTTGTGCAAGCTCTGCAAGTAAAGTGAAAGAAACGATGAGCTAAACTAAGTAATGATGCTGACATTTTGTAAAAAGAAAAACGTTGAGATCATCCCGTTTCATATTCTGCACAAAACGTTTGCATTGAATAACAATGTCACAGCATTATTGCTTTCTAAGCAACTTTTTCATTCTACTTTTCTTTCATACTGAACATGAAAAAAGTTAAATGTTAGAAAATGGTAGCTTTTAGATTTTTTTGGTCATTTCATAGCCTTTTTAACTGCCTTCTGGACCATCAGGCCATCTTTGTTATTTTTAGTATCAAAACCAAACTAATCTGATGATGTTTTTCCTTAATATATTTGCCCAAATTTGGAAAAAAAGATTATTCACCTAAAAGTTTCAAAGATCATTTCTGTTTAATATTCCCATATTATGATGAGGGTGTTTTAATATGACGGTAGTATGACAACCACAATTTTACAATCATTTGAATTTTTGAGTCATATGAGAAGGAAAGTCTGGGCTCATCTGTCAAAGTCATATTTTTACCATTTTTACCATTACCATTCATGTAGATATTAAATGTCAGCTTCAACCCAAATGCTTGGCAAATCATTTATTAAACATTTAGCTTTGTTTAACAAATGCATTTCAAGCTAAATATTTAGCTCGCTAACCAAATTCTTCTTCAACCTTTACTTAATTTAGAATTACCTGTTAACCTCCAAGTTAAGCTCTTAGTTAGGGAACTGATTGAATGTTAGTGCTAATTTTGCTGGTTAGCTTGCTAACTTTTAGCTAGCAAGCTAGCTAAATATTTAGTTTTGGAGGTAAATATTTAGTTTGCTAATTAAATCTTTAGTTTGATTGAAAAATTAACACCCCAGTTTGTGTTTTCTTCCTATAACACACTAAAATACCCAAATTATTATCGTTAATTTGTGACTAAGAGTTGAACCCCAAAGGTAGTCGACACTCTCCAGCAGTTGACTCCTACAGGAGATCTGTGTCATAGTGTAGAAAAAAGGTTAAACAATTTTTAACCTTTATTTTACCAAGTACACTGAAAAACAGAACAGGTGGTCCAAACTTAAATATATTTTCTTAATTAGTCACAGGGAATCAAATTAAGTTTATACAATTTGTCATGCTTATTTAGTTGTCAAGTTTAACATAAATAAAATAAGTTTGACAAACTTCATCCTAATACCAATTAAGATGAGATTTGAGCTGCATTCTGTTTCTTTGGTGCAAGTCTATCCAGAACAAATTCTCATTTTTAACAACAATCTATACATTCACAGCATTTTCCCTTTTGTTGTATATTTCAGAAAAGTCATTCAAGAGATTTTGAATCATAACAGGAATAAATATAGTTAAAGTTAGCGTTGCTTCAACAGTTGTGTGCTGCGGAGCTGGTGGCGGATCGCTGGCCAAGGACACAAACAGGCTTTCTTGGACTGCAGCTCCCCCGCCATCTTCTCTCCATCTGCCACATCAAACATATTAGCCAAAAGTACAAGTGTTGAGATGAGTGTGGCCTGGCCCCTGTTTTTGGCCATTAGGCATTTGATGAATGTCCTGGGGAATGTCACACAGGGAGGGGTATGTCGCCCGAGCAGCAGGAAGCCGTAATGACTTGCTGCAGTTCATATAAACAGATCAGTCAAACCAAACGGTGCCAAAGTGTGGGCAACACATCCAAAGGAAAAGGGATGACCGACTGCTAACCGCTGATAGAGCCTAGGCTGATTTTGTCTTGTGTAGTAACACATGGATTTTTTCTTTTTACTGTGAAAATACAAAATCTTACCAAGTACTTTTTGTCAACTTTCTATTGCAAATCTCTTAGTATACTTAAAACAGGCCAAAACTAACATGCAACTTTTCAGCAACATAGGAGATTATTTTAAGACAATAATTCCTGAATATAGATTTTATTTTAAAGTACCAGATCCACTTCAAATTTTTTCCCACAAAAAATCTGCTGCTTATTTGCAAGACAAATATACTTGCGAAGATTTTGTATTTTAGCAACTTTTACCTTTTCATTTAAATTAAACATGAAACACTCTCCAGTTTTCCATATTCTGACTACTTGCATCCAATTTCCTTTGCTGATATAGAACAAATTTAATTGAGATTCAAAAATCACAAGATGTGAAAAACCACAAACCAGTTACCAACCATCAACAAGTCAAGGCAGAAAAAGAGTCAAAGTTAAAGTGACAAGATGTTGAGAAAGTCAGAGGAATTTTTAAAAATTTAGAAACAGGAAAAAAAACAAAAAAAATTCCTTCAATATCAAATGATATCACGTTACCATCTCTCTCCACTTTCCAACTCACCTATGAAGTTATTTCTCCTTCTTGTTCTGTGCAGTTTTGCCCTTTTCTTTCCTCCTCCTCCAGTGTCATCAGTTCTCATTTATTAGCAAAGCTAAAACCACTGCTGCATCATTAACATGATCCTAAAGGGGTCAACAATGTTGTGTATCAGCTTAGTGCAGCCGCTCAGACATAGGGACTGAAGAAGAGAGATATTTTTCCAGATGACCTCAGGCATCGTTTGGACTCGCACAAAAGATTTTCACTGCATCATCGTCCTAATTGAAGAAGACGCAGCTGTTACCATGCTGTCCAATCAAAGGCCGAGTTTACCACGCGCCACTCCTGGTGCTTTTCACAAAGCCTTAAAAGGTCTTTAATTGGTCTGGCATTTATGTATCTCAAATTCCACAATTTCACTCGGGATCCATAGGTCTGATTAGCTCAGTCATGCAGGTCCATTCCACACGAGTAAACAGCGACTTCATAAGACTCTCAGACATCCAGCACACAGCTCAGCACCTCAACTGACAACAACAATCTACTCATGCTAAATTACACACACACACACACACGGATGAACTGCATTTGTATGCTTTTCCATCGGCTGTGGAAGGCTTCGCCATGCGGTGTGTGTGTGTGTGTGTGTGTGTGTGTGTGTGTGTGTGTGTGTGTGTGTCTGTACACAGACTTCAAAACCACAAGCGCAGCAGTGTCTCAGCGCCGCAACGCTTTGGACTCGTGATTTAATCCACATTATGCATGGCGACGTTCTCCACGGCATCACCGTTCCAAACCACAGACAAATCAACTGTAGGTCATTACAAGCGAGAGCATTACTGCGAAGCACAAATGCATCTTAAGCGTGTTTTGGTGTAGAGCTGCAAGGATGAATTAAAAAAAGGAAAATGGTGATAGGAGGTGGTAACTAAATGCAAAATGGATGACATGCAACCTACAGTTTTTCCTTAGACATCCAGCACCACGGATGTGAGGTTGTTGATAAAAGAAAAAAACATACCAACCTCAAATGCACTCAATATAAAACAGAGGTTGCAGATGGTTGTGGAAATTCAAACTGTTGTTTAGAAAAAGCAAAAATCTGTTCATGTGATATTTAAGTCTTTTTAAATTCGGCCCAGCTAATTTCATATACACTCTGATCTACAAAAACTGTCAACTACTTAACAAGAAGAACTACTAAGCTGATGTTGGTAATTAAATTCTGAAAAGCCTCTTTAGTTTTAAAGTTTAGCAGCTATTTTGCTTGTTCAGATTAACGTGCAAGAAAAAAAACATTTTCTTTCATATCATATCTACAACTCAGAGAAGTCAACAAATCAGCTTGACCTCCAGACACAGATCTTGAGAAAGCAGCATCACAATACAACTCAATAAAAACCTTCACTAATTAATTACTGTAAGTCTTTACATTCCAGTGGGCAGATCTGTGAAGAGAAACAGACATTTTCTCTGTGTCAACAAAAGTAAGATCCCGTTTCCTGCCTAACCCAACAATAAGCGGTTAGAGCTGCACAGTCCCACATAAAATGAGTTGCATGCAGACGGTAATGTGGCCACATTGATTATTTTCATAGCATAATTCCTCTGGGAGCGCTAAAGCAGTGAAGGCCAGGAAGTAAAGCTTCACTTTAAGTTTAAGCAACATGATCTCGAGAAAAAGGTTTGACATTAACGTCGAGCGACTGATACGTTATGGTCTCACCGCATGGAGCCGGTTTGTGGTTCAGCTTATTAGCAGACTGATGGGTCAATCATAAACCAGAAGGATGTGATTCTTCTTCTTCTCTTCTTGGACAAACTAGTGAAGTCCAAAGGTTTAAAGAGACATTCTGGTCTTCTGTGAAAGCAGAGGAGCAAGTAGAAGTATCTGCAGGTGTGAGCCTGGTGCTGAAACATCACTGTCCATAAAATAAGCGTTATGGAATTTTTCTCTATGCTTATTGTGTTTACATATATACTTTTAAGAGTAAACATATTTATTTTGTCAACATAATGCTAAGCAGAACATACGTTGACAACGATTCTGTTGTAGGTGAGGCAGATTATTTAATCGGGCCCACAGTGTGGACCACCTGTGGGTCCACCTATGAACGGGTTCACTCATTTGAAGATTTGTTTTTGTAGTGCACATATTAAATATTCAAAAGAAAATGCTGGAATAACTAGCCACAATGCTACTGGACTCTTTACTTTGAAGCAGCCAATCCAGGAGAGGCATTCAGTTTTCTTTGATGTTGATTGGCTGTACTCCAAAGGGCGGATGTAAGGAAGGCTGCATCCTGCGTTCCAGTTATAAATTCCAGCTTCCTGGTTGGAAAAACAAAAAAAAAAACCCGAGGTGTAACTCCAATTGCCCCAGGTTACGACTTGTAACGGCTGAGCTGGAAACATGTTTATTTTTCAAGACAAGCATGCAAGAGTGCATCAAGAATCAATGCTGCATGTAGCGCCTGCAGCTAAAACTGAACAAATTCAAAGTGGTGTTTGCTGAAGGAAAATAAAGCTTTAAAATAATGTTTGTAAGACATATTCTGCAAACAATTGTTGAAATTCCCGATGCTTAACTAGAACAGCGTTGCCTGAAACACAGCAAAGCAGAACTAAATATTGTTATAGTATCCTAATTTTGGAACGAAATGTTATTTCTACCATGCCAGAGAGAGAAGTCTGGACATTTTTGTCAACAGCTAACAAAGTACGGCTATTCATATACAATCATTTGAATACATTTACTTACGAAAACTATATGTCTGTCTGCTGACTAAAGGCAGCATTATGCAGGGCAGAAATGTTACAGGAATTGTTCTCAACTCTTGTCATGGGAGTTGCTTTTTGTTTCTGATGTTTTCCTGCTGTAATACTTAGAGTAGGTCTAAATAACGATTTAGTGTTATCAGACATTAGCTGTGCTTAATACTCAGTTGATCCTTTTAATTAGCTTTGATAAGGTGGATTTAAAGTCCTTTTTTCAGAGAACATTGTCAAAGTAGTCATCAAACCATTCACTTCAATACTGTAACTTAAGAGCTGACAAACTTTTCATGAGTGGAAGAAATCTGACTGTAGAGTAAAGCTGATATAAAATTGGATGCGGTGTGAATGGTACTGCAAGAGGAGGACACAGCATGAACACACATCACTTTCAATTCAGCATCTTTCCCTTGATGGAACTTCAAAGTTTGTGTTTTTCGACAGAGATTGTTCCAGACACAAAATACGTTAGCAGTAAAGTAAAACCAGCAAATGGTTTGGCAAGGATTAATCTCCACAGTATTTTAGCATAATACAGTTGAACTGGACGATTACTTTAAAACATTATTCTAATTGATTTAGGTACATTGTCATATCTGTGGGAGATAATGGAGAAAGAATCACTCACTTAGGTTTGATCATGTGTAAAA
>CAEGAF010136353.1:0-28849 GCA_903067075.1 Micropoecilia bifurca | reverse complement strand
TGAGAGAGAGGGAGAGAGAGAACATCTAGAGGTTAAAGTTCAAAGCTGTAGTAAATTGCACATGAAATCCATATCGGAGAATTGTTTGACATGTCAAAAACATTATGGCAGTCATCATTGTACGTCATTGTAAGACGAAGCAAATGCGCAGTTAGATGTATAAAATCTGTCATATTGTTACTGTCCATCATTTTTAATGTCATATTTCCTACCCTCGTCCTTGATCAGGACTTGGTATTCACAAAATTGATTCCTTGCAGATTCCCTGGGGTATTTATCTAGAAAATACCCCAGTTTTTTTTTTTTTATGTTGACTTGTGGCTAACCAAACCTTGTTGTGTTCAATCTGCATAAGTCTGGAATGGCCCATATTTGACCCAGGAATAATTAGGCAAAATAACCCAAATGGCATTTTCACCAGAGTGTGAATTTTAGGATAATTAAATGAACTGAGTACATATGAAGTCCAGATTTAGATGATGTCTACCCTCTTGCTGTATTTCCTTTTGTTATATTTTGAAAAATAGTAGAAGTTTAGTTTTCGACAGATGTGACATTTCTAAAAAATTCTCTGGGTCGCGGACATGTGAATCTGCCATAAACTCCTTTTTTAACATCAGACTCACCCTTGTCCCTTTTTCTAATGAATTAGCTAGCTTATGTAGCACAGCGCCTACTCCTGTTGCACTGATTTCCTGACTTTTTCAATATTTCATGTCACATAAAATGAAAAGCAAACCTTGGCAAATACCCAGAAAAAATGCTAAACAATTCCAAATCTCAGCCACCGAATGCACAGTGGACACTGTTCACCCTCTTGTCACCAATCACACCTGGTTAGGGGCAGATTGTGGGGGGGAAAAAAACATGTATTTCACTTTCCTGTGCTTTGGGGGCTGATTGGGAAGTGGCTCTGTTAAACACGCAGCACTGCTCAGAAGACTCTTTGGACCAGCACTCTTGGTTTGAGAGTTGTGAGGCCTTGAGAGAGCTGAAGACATCTGCTTTGAGTTGGGGGGGGGGGGGGTGATGTTTCTGAGGAACCTGGGGGAACACAGTCCATAATGTTCGATGTGGAACCCTGGGTACACAAGGAACCACGTTCATAGAAGCACTTTTTGACTCCTTCATCTATCTCGTTGTTCTTATATAAGTCAACTCAAATTTCTTTCTTAAATCAATGTCTCAGGAAAAGCAATGCTGTCCTTGCCTTTAAGGTATGTCCAAGGACAGCTTTGTCCTTGGACAGCTGTCCTTGGATAAAACCTTTACTGTATCAACTTGCCTTTACTGACAAGTCCTTTACTGTATCAACAGCAACATCAATAAACAAAGTTACCAAGTGTACTTAAGCAAGATTGGATAATGCAAGTTTTGAAGCTCAAGGAAATGTTTTTTTTTTTTTTTTTACAAACGTTATTAGATAAAAGCAAGTAATTTCAAAGTCATTAAAAGTTCAGGAAAATTAACCTAATTACAACACACCTAATTTGCTCTCGTTTAGGCACAAAATGACCTGCTAGCATAATTTTAATGATCGCGTTGTTACCTCAAGGGAACATGTGCGGAAGGAGCAGGGCAGCCGAGTGAATTAGGAAACCAAGATGGTCGCCTTAAATGGAGTGATGCAGAGGTGTGGGGTATGTGGACTTAAAGCTTTGATATTTTGTGAAGGCAAAAAAAGTGACAATAAGGACTATGCATTTTTTCTTTTTAGGAGAATGAATCGTACAACAGTCAAAGCTCCACAAACACAAATAATGTTCTTGGTGGTCATTTGTGTCAATAACCTGCTCACAGTAACTGCCTTTAATCATATTTTCATATTTATATGATATTTATTGATACACCCAATGAAAAGACAGCTGAAAAATGATCAAACTAACAATCCCTACGATACGGGCATTTTGAGGGATGAAACATCGTCACTTGAAATTCATCGACAAATCAACATTCTTATCATGATAAGAAATTTACCGCGATAAATGATACAATAAAAACCCATCCCTAATGCAAATGTGTCATTTTCTCCCAGTGTTTTTAAGTGCATTGGAAGACGGCCAATAAAAACGGGAATCTTTAGAACCTAGATGTAAATCTTTCTTCATTCAAGGTTGAAGTTTTTACTTAAGATGATATTTTGCTGCGTTAAAGCCCGAGAAGCGCTGCTTGGTCACGTAAATGTTTTCTGCGTTCACCTTGTTTCATCTCATACAGCAAAGTCAAAGCCGTTTACAGTAATAAAGAGACCACGTCTATTTTTTCCCAGGACCCCCCTGCATGATGATTGATGATGCATCAGGCTCCAACTGAAAGCGCTAATAAATCTGCTAAACCTGTTTCCAACATGTTTGCGACGCATTCCAACTAGAAACTTGTTTTCATCACCACCAACTCATCCTACGTTCACTTTCCTCTTCAGCATCTTATGCTGAGTAAATAATGCGGGCAGAATAAGATTACGTATGAATTTACTCTGTAGTGTCGCTCCCTTTCTTATTTCCGTGTCAATTTTAATCGCCGCCACTTGTTCGCCAGCTCCATTCTTCTACTAATGTGTGCAAGGCATTGTGAGCGGTGGTTGCTGCAAGGCTTCCTGGGATGTTAAGAGCTGAAACAAAATGAAGGTGACTGGTAATGGTTATTGTTTTTGTCTCTCTCTGCCATTTAATCTCCTTTCCGGGAGCTTCATTAGATGCTGGAAGAGCAAATGGCTTGCAGATAAAACCTGATCTGTAAGCCAGGGACATGCAGGGACAAAGCCAATCTGCATTCACCTCCGGCCAAGATTACATGAGCACCACTGCAATTATCTGTCGCATAAATATGGTGTACATTATTGGGCTGAAATTAGAAAAAAAACAGAATGACATGGATAGATAAGACATCTGTCTATTTATCTCAAAATGTGACAAAAGGGTGACATTAGTTATACAACTCTTAATACGGAATTAATGTAAATGCATTGATCAGATGTAAAAAAAAAAAAAGACAAAAAAACTGCAATTTTAAGGACACAATTACAATTTTGATTTGAATTAATCACAGGGCCTGTAAATAATCACATATCAAAACAATAAAGGTATCAATAAAGTAGCATCATTTTGAATTCAACAACACCTTTTGCTACTAAATAATTAAATTCACAAGTTCAACAACTAAGATATTTGATGTTTGATATGAACCCCAGTGGGCCAAGAAAAACATCTCTGTTGTTCGTCGTAGTTTCTGGGTGTCAAAGGTTCCAGTTGGATCCCTATAACATTTTTAAGGCATTACACTCTACTTAATTAATCAAAATGAATATGTTAAAGCTCTACCCTGCTAAATATGTGTTTACTATTTCACCTTTATGGAACTATTTTATAACTCCTAATACAGTGAATACAAAATGCAGTCCCAAATGACGTGTTCAGTACATAAGAGACAAGTCTAATTCAGTCACTAATTTATGAACTAACTGTAAGTAAAAACTTTTTTTTTTTGGAAAGTAACCTCAAGTCTTACTTTTACCAGGCCTGTAGAATCAACAAATCACTTGAGTAGAATCTGTTGTTGGTTCTCTACCTTCAGTAACTGAGCAAGACAACTCCAATAGTGCAACAACTCATACAGGAAGGAGGTCACATGATGAAACAATCAGACTGAGACAAAATGGCATCTGGAGGATCGTTCCAAACCAAAGGTCGTGTCTTACTAATCTGACATAAAAGATCCACTTAGGTTTACCAAAAAACATTTTGTTGATTACCTGAAACTTTTCCTGTTACTGTTAGGATTCAAGGTTGAACTATTTAGATGGTTGGTAGCATGTTTTACATATGGCGTAAAAACCAAACTGCTTTTCATACCTTACTACCATAGACTCATGCTAGTGTGTTTGTCTGTAGATGGAAAGTTTATATAAAACCCAAAAATTGGTTCTTTAAGTCTATAGTTGCTTTTCTATAATTTTATTCTTGATATCCTGAAACTTACTTTGTTTTTCAGGAGCCAAAAGTTGGCTTCACTTTGTCTTGTTTTTATTAATAAAATGATTCTTTTTCAAAAATGTATATTTAGTTATTCTAGGTCTATTATTGTTTATGAAAATATTTCTTATCTTTTAGCATATTTGCTTTTATTTCAGTTGTCACTGAGGTACATGATTGTCTTTCTGTTTCAGGATCAGATTCTTTCTCTTTAGTCAGAGGAGAAGGATTACTTGTTATTTTTTGCATGATTTCTTCTTTCTCTTATTCTCAGCATTTTCAGTGCAGAGAACATGTTACAGTCACTTTACCTTCACATAAAATAACCCGGATCCTTTAATTCAGTCTCTACATCTCAGGCTTAATTTTAAACCACATCATCTGAACAGTTTAGACATTGAGGCATTGAATTCTGAGTACCTGATGAAGGCTGTACTATTATGTAGTTGATGAGTTGACTGGAAGTAGATGTTCCAATCCTCTGTTTAGAAAATGCCATGTAAAGATTCAGGTAACATTTTCTGTCATGGGTAAACTTCCTGTCATTTTTTGGTGAATATTTATTTTCTAGTGACAAAGCTGACAGGAAGCTTCTGGAATGACTTTCCTGAGTCAGATTCTTTGTGAGGAATCAATTATTGAAATAGTCAATTAATTTAGTCATCAATTAATCATTAACGGGAGTATAGACACTCAAACAAATGTCATTTGCTAAAAGAACAACACAGTCATAGCAATAATTAAGCAAAAACTGCATAAATATGTAAATTTTGCTTTTAAGATAAAAAAACAGTGTCTGTAAATATGTTTTACTCAGAACTCCTCAAATGACAGGCTCAAGTTCTGTAAAAAAAAATTAAAATAATAATAAAAACTCATATTAAACACCTTTTGCTATCCATTTACTAATTGGTTGATGCAAAAAAATAATAATCATATCAGGTCTTCATTGAGTTGATGTTAGGAATATTTTTTAGCCCTCAAATGTGTCTTATTTAAAAAAATAGATCAGATTAATTGCTAGAGTAATCAACTAAAATGGACACAAATACCTAAGACTTCCTTTAATGCGGTTGCATAATTTATAGTTTTTATTTCCTTCAACTTCATCATTATGCTCTAGTTTATATTGATCTGACTTCAATGTGAGAAAAGCCTGAAGAGGCATGAATACAACTGGAAGCATATCGTCAAAGACCTAATTTTGTAGATATTCATAACGTCACTTTAGCTAACTAAAGCTAACAGTACAGTGATTTTTATTTTGTAGAAAACACGGTTTCTGGTATCAGTAGCTGCGTTATTAAATCTTTAGCTGAGACTCGGCTGCTTGTTGAGACACTTCTGTCTTGACTAAAGACGGGCCTTATCAGTGGTATCCGCAAAGCCCTGCTAGTATCTGTGAAGGTTCTGTGGATTGAAAGCTGTAAACTAATACACTGCTCCACTGCCAACACGATTCAAGCCAAAGCACGGAACAGAAGCTCACTTGGCTAGTTTAAATCTAATCTCTCTTTGTATCAAAGCCAGGAATGACACTCTGAATCTAAATGAAACTTGCCAATCTTCCCCGCTCCCTGAATCGTTCTGAATCGTTCGCCACGCTCGACGACGGGAGGGAAAAGGTAGAGAGCGGGGCTTTTTTGGCCCGTGATTTGTTTCGTATGAGGCACTGGGGAAGTGTGGAAGAGTTCAGTTGTTATTAGGAAGGACACTGAGGAGGAGGAGAGGGAGGAGAACGAGTTAGAGGGGCAGAGATGGCTGCGGCTCCAACTATGGGAATGGCGTGAGCATATCAGGCCGAGCAGATTGTGTGGTCTGAGCAGCTATTAAAAGTGACAGGCTAGAAGCCTTGGAGTTGGTGAGCTGCCTGATTACACCTCTCCTCCCCAGTCCCCCTATTGACTGTGGTTAGGATGTAGCTTTCCATTTCCTGCAGAAATAAATTAAAAGTCAGAAGTAATTTGCCTGATGGGGAGGGAGGAAGGCGGGGTGGCGGCTTGGGGAGTGGGTGCAGGTGTTTTCTCTTTTTTTTTTTTTTTTTAAACAGAGTGTATACGTGTGTTTGTGCCTCAAAGTTTCCCTATAAGAATTCAAGCCTAGCCTAGAAATCAATTGAACCCTTGGCTCTTTGATAAGGAAGGGGCTTATTTTCAGCTCGTGACAGTTTTGTGGCAGGGAGGCAAAAAAGGTAGGGATTTGATTAAAGCGGAGATAGTGAGAGATTGAGGTCTTGTTCTTGCCATGGGAAAGATCAAGGCATGCAATCATGTCTGCTACAATGCTGGCTCTACCTCCATGCATCTGCTCCCTTCTTTGTCTGTCTGGCTCTCTCAATTTCCTTCTCTCGCTCACACACACACTCGCACACACACACACGCATGCATGCACAATCGCTCTGGTATTTCCTCGCCCGCACTTTGTAATGACATTTTAGAAGTAAGGACTGTCCTGCTCCGTCCAAGAACCTAGTTGAACAAGCTAACATCCCTGTTTGCACTTCCTTCCCTTGGAATCTGTCTACCTGTCAGGCAGGCGGGTGGGCAGACGGCGCACACACAACGGTATCCTGTTGCTCCGCAAAACTTGCCTTTTACAGCCCTCTTAAAGCAAGCAGTGCCCGCCTACGCAGCGAGAATTATGATAGCTTTGGATAGGCGCTTTGAGAGCACCAAAGTAAGGGTACGGTCTGAATACTCTGAAAGTTAAACTGGTGAACTGCAAAGCTTTCAACACTTGGCTGTGTGACAGTGATGGCTGTATGTGGGTAGACTACTGCCATGGGGATAAATATTGCATGATGCCACACAGGAGCAAACGGTGACAAACTCTGTTGTGCGAGCGGAGTGCTGTGAAAGTGCATCAAAAGAAAACCTGAAGTGTCACATAGCATTTAGACATAAACGACGGTGATTACACAACAAATCAGACGAACAATCGGAAGGCAGGTCGTTCCTCGGAGGGGGTTGGCTTTGCACCGTACGTCTCCAAAAAGTTCAGGAGTAGCACTTTGCCTCCTGGTGCTCCAGATGTCTGCTGCTGTTGGGAACCTGATAAACCACGTTGATATCAAACAGGCTTCCGTGTTGCTTTTATTGTAAATGACAGTGTTTGTAGAACACCGGGAGCCATGAGCTGCTCCCTGGTGGTGGTGGGAGGAGATGCATCCAGGAACAGTCCCTTCTCCTTAGCGTAGGAGGGGCTATACAAAGTACATAGAGTGGCCGGAGTAAACTCTATGTATTCCGGCCATTGAGTTGTTGTATTCCCATTGACCGTTGTTTTCATGCATAATTTGAAGTATAAAAAATTAGAAACGGTTGATAGAAACAGCAAACCGTCTGTTTTTACGCTCACTTGAGGTGGTTTTTGGCTTTTCAAGAAAGACAGAAAGTGCCTAAAGGAGAGACGCGAACACATTCTCTGATTAAGTTCTGAAGTGACAAACTTTCCTTTCCCTTGATGTCGATGTTGTTGGTGTCTGTGCCTTACAAGAAACTCTGGGAATTTCTAAGTCCAAACTTTCAGTGCGTAGGAGATGACCCTTCATTTTTCTGAGATGTGTGGTCCACGCTTGGTTGCAACCTCTACATTTTGTTTGTCACAGTCATGTGTGGCGGGAACGTCTGACAAAATGACGCTTTATGTAGCCATGTTAATTTGCTTAAATCCAGTAGATGGAAACATACCTAATTTGCACTTTCCTTTTTATGTTTTGCAAAATTTCAAAAGTCCACTGAAAATCCTCATGACAATTGGATGGAAGCATAACCACAGAGAGGTCGGGTTCACTTCCTACTCTGGTAGAGACACAGATGAATTTCCTGTCTGGAGCAAACTGAACAAAAGGAGAAAGGCTGACTCTCTCCCCATGTTTAGATGTTAGGCCTTATAACTTCAATTGGCAGTGGAGGCACTGATCACAGCAGTCACTATTGAAACATAAACACTTGAAGATGTGTGCCTTTAAAAAAAGATTAGTCTGTCTTTGGTGTACCAACTGGGAGGGTAAAGCTGCCCCTCTTGAATGGTGTGTCAGTGAAGGTAACGATTTAAATGGTCACAGGAGATGAAGGAAGACAGGACTTTGCTGAAAATTAGGCATTTGGGAACCAATGTTTATTCCATTCTTTTAAACCTCCTAGAAGGTTGATTATTGCCTTACATGTGTAGATGTTGACAAAATTTACTTCTTTTTTAAATTCAGTTATCTAAACTGTATGGAAAAATACATTGTATTAAGATACACCTTCAACTTCAATCTTGATTTGGATAAGATATCCTGGTTTTTGGGGCCATGATTTTTAACTTATAGTAATAATTTAGGGTCTGAACGTAGAAGAGCCACGATACTTAAACTCTACTTGAGGCAGACTGACCCAACGCTGAGGGGTGTTGGTGATAACTAGATGCAGGCTGACACCAGTGGATTCTAACTGGAACAATGGAAATACATAATCTGCAAATGGACAAAGATGGAATCCTGAGGTTCTCAACCTATTTGCACGTATTTCTATTGCTGCTTTCCCATTGACAATTGCAAAAATAAATGTGCTTAATGGGAACACAACAATTAAAATAAACAAAACAAAATCACTTTCTTAATATATAAAAAGTTTTTGCACTAGGATGAGGTAGTTTTTTGACCGTATTGAAATTGGTGCCTTTTATAAAAATCTGCAATGGAAACATGTTTTTTGCATCACACCAGTTTGCGCTGGCTCCGCAAGAAATACCTCAGCATCACACAGTTCAACAAAAGTTGAGTTTGTCATTGCAAGTGGTTGAGTCCATCGTCCTCGGTGAAATCAACCATCACACTTTCTGTAAAACGCCTCATTATAGCTACTTCCACCTATAAGGAGCTTGTCGCTCTAACGCCTCAACAAAACGCCGACTTTAGAGGAGATGACAGGCACTAGAGCTGTGGCTAGAATATGAATACATCTCACGTAAGACTTTACACCCGTCACCACCATGACCTTTAATGACTTCCTGCGTGAACATGCTTTTTCACGAGTGATTTTAATAGCATTTTTTTATTTATCGCAAACTTGTGGTTTTGCGCACAATTATAATGGAGACACAGTTTATGTCTACATCCTGAGATCTGGACCATCACCGCAGCAAGTAGGATATGAGTGAAGTTCACCCCACTGAAAAAAGTGTGACAAAAATGCAAGTTGAAACACTGAATAAGAGCATAAACATGATGTTAGACACATGTAATGAAGTATTGCCAAATGATGGACTAACTTCCACAAAACTCTGTACAGTTATGCGATTTCTGCATTTGTTTGCCTCCATCTCTATAAGTAGAGCATCTCCTGTCTCCTCTGTGTGGATTTATTGACACTAAGACATCCTCTAGGTTATTTAGCTGAGATTCATTTCAGTAAGTAATGGGCAGGAGGACAAAAAGAAACAAATTAGAGGATTAGTCCAACTGACACATAAGACATAATATAAATAGGATATAAAAGAAAGCCTTCACAATCATGCGACCAGATAAACAAAATATGAGAATATCTCTGGCTCAAATCAAAACAAATTATCAGGAAAAAAAAATGTTTACAGTTTTTTAAATTTCCTTTTCAGGCGACGTCTAATGAATCCATAAAGGACCGAAACTGTTTTGGAGTTCTGTAAAAAACCAACAACATACTTTTATTATTAGCTTAGACAGTTCCAAATGCTATTACTGAGAGACAAATACAGAATAAGGGCAGTTTTCCTTTTTCCTAAATAAATGCTTATCAAATAAACAGGTTCTGATTCATAATGTCATGAAAGAGGAAAAATCACACTGTTTGCTGAGAGCTTTTTAGTGCAGAATGACTTGCAGAACAGTGGGAGCCTTCAGATCACGATCTCTTGCATTGTCTGCTTTTTTTTGCAACTTGCATGTTTTCATTTATTTCAACATTTCGTTTATTTTTCTAAGTAACTCCTCAAGAAAGCCCTAAAGCACACTGGTTGTTCCCTTGCAGATTTCTTTCTGTTTAGCCTTTGTCTTCTGCTGAGTGACAAAATCTGTCCAAACCAACCGGTTACAAAGTCATTAACCTAAACATCTTGAGGCGTTGGTGGCAGCTGGTCATACACTTTTTATTTCACTGTAGAGGAATTCTGCTCGACTCTTCTGTACAGAATAGATCACTTCAGCCAGAATCAACTTATAAACGGCTCATTATGCTTCTGACAGATTATCTCAATTTGATTTAAATCCACTTAAATTTTTCTTAACTATGGGTTTAAATCAGTCCACTTACATTTTGTTAAAGGGACAGAAGTAAATCAAATATTTACCTTTTTAAAATTACTTTACCAACACAAAACCTTTAAACTATGTCATATATTCAGCTGCATTCTCTTCAATACCCCTAAATAAAAAAAAACGTGTTCAGTTTGCTCTGACCTGAACTGAATGTTTGTGGTCATTGTGTGACATGGCTAAAAACTTTACATCACCCTAAACACTTTGTCATCACATCAAAGCATTTTGTTGTCATCGTCATGATGTGGGGTTCATTATGTTCAACATGGACGGCTGCGATGGATGTGTAACTGCATGAGTTTTCAACTTCTGGAAGGGAAATGAAGCTAAACATTCATCCAGAGCAACAATAGATAGGTATACTAATGTTCTAGAAAGGCCTAGTCAAAGTTCAGAACTAAATCCAAGTCTGAGGTGAGACTTTACAAAGTAGCTCAAGTGACCTAAAGTGGTTAAGAAAAACTCACAGTCATCTTAGAGTCTGGATGTGCAAGTCTCGTAGACACATACCTATATAGCTGCGATTGCAACATAATGTGGTTTTATAAAAATATCAAGGGCAACAGTTCGCAGAACAAGGTAAAGTAAGGTAATGATATGATAATTGTAATAAAGTCCATTTCCAGCAACATGAAAGTACAAAGTGCTTTACATGAATTAGGAAATACAAACAAAACAGCAAACCAATGGGAAGACAAAAACTTAAAAGTATAAAGCTACATATTGATTCACCATGTTTAGTAAGAATAACAATAAGTAGTCTGTAATTTATTAACTAATACGGGTTTCTCTGGATTCTTGTTCTGATAAAACTAGATGTTGATTCAGGTTGTTCTGGGTTTGGTTCTAGATCTGAACAATATGAAACTAAATGTTGGTTCTCCATGTTTGATTCTTGTTCTGGGCTGTTAAGTAGATGGTACTTTGTAAGTTTGTTTTACATGTGTATAATAACTCTAGATTCTCTTGGTCTTACTCTGATATTAAAAGTATGAAGCTAAATGTTCTAAAGTAATGAGAACGCCACAATTTCTAAAAGTAATACATTAAACAGCTTTCTGTTTTAAATGTTGGTCTAAAGTATAAATAGAATCAAACTTAAAAAGAAATTTTATATGCAATTATGATATGGAAATGACAATGAGGTCCTGTAAAAGGAGAATAGTAGCTGAAAATGAATGCTACAATTTTAGACAACCAGCACACAGTTAAACAAGCCGAGCAAAAACAAGATATCAAGATATTTAAGGGACATGTTCTGTCTTTTTACTCAGACTGGAGTGAGTGAGGAAAGTCTGAACATTTCAACCATAGAACATAAAAGTCAACCAAATGCACAAAGGAGTAGAAACTCTCTCAAAAAAGTCAAAGTAAAGAACATCCATCCCAGAGGACCTGGTGTCTGTCTCCAGCAGTGAATGGAAGAGAGACGGGGGTACAGCTTGAACAGGTTGCCAAGGCAACACAGAAACATACAGGACAACAACCATGGACACACAAAATAGAGGAGCCATGTTGTAATGACTTCCTGAAGGCGGAGTTCCAGAAAGAACAGCAGCTTCTTAAAGAGACAGAGGCACAATTTGAAGGTGTTGGTCAAATTTCTTTTATGTCAGATTCAATACATACAGCTTTTTTTTTAAACTTAGAACAAAAGTCACTTAATTGTCCTATAAAAAGGCACAACGTGGCTGAGAAACACACACCACTGCCCCTTTAAGAACAGAAAAACGCTACTATGTTACGAGAATCTTTCAAATAAACAAGTTGAGCATTTTAAATCAAAGCGCTCGTTTCAGCCCATTTCTGCGACTCTTTTGAAGGGGGAATGAAAAAAGAGGGATGAAATAGAAAAGAAGAGACACAAAAGGTGAGACGAAGAGAAAGGAAGGAGCGGCTTGCCAGAGGGAGTCTATCTCCTCTTCAGCAGGAGCTGTCAGCCGGTGCCGTCAGAGTGGCTATAAACAAAAAGTGTTTTCCCCCTTAACAAGCTCAACAGGACCTTCAGTGGGGAGACGACACAGAAATGCTTACTCTCCAGGGGTGACAGCCACTGTCTGCCATCAATCAGTCCGCTGCGGCGCGCTACCCGCAGACTGCGCCTCAACAAGGGCGCCGCTCAGATTCATCACAGAGGGGGAGGAAGAAAAACTGAGCAGGATGGCATGATGAAATATACACATCAGCACTGCAAGTCATTTAATCTCATCGTGTGCCGTGTGAAAGGAGAAAAAAAAATTACTTAGGAAAAACTTCAACATCACTCCGAAATGAGAGTCCCACGTTGTAAAGTGTGACTTTCTCTGGTATGGGGTTTGAGTCCCAGCTGTCGCCGAGCTGACCCAGCATCGGTGGGGTCGGGTCTGGTCGGGTCGGGTCGGGTCGGGTCGGGGGGGCCGCGGGTGTTACGTCCAGACGCGCCGGCGTAGACGCCGAGTCCTTTGAAGCGCGTCTCCAAACTGCGCTCTCTGTCACAGAAATCACTTGAAACGCCTCGTTCAGAATGTCGCGCCGCCGTTTGGGCTTTGATCAGAGCCAACAATGTCAATTTTAGGAGGAACCGCAGCGCAGTAATGCATGATGAAACTGTCAGAAAGTTGTTTCAGCTCCGCTCCCCGGTGCATCTTCAAATAATCATCTGCTCGCTGCTCGCCTCCACATATATGTTAACATTTGTCTTGTTTAAAGTTTGATTTTTTTTTCTGCCCTACGACGTAGTTTACTGGCATTAGCTGACAGGAAACAAAGTGAGTTGTGTTTGTGTGATAGAGTAACTGATATTATTAGAGGTAATTTACACTTGTACTGAGTGTTTGCTTCCAGTGATAAATGCCTAATCTGATATTTGTCAAGATATCTTCTGCATGTGCAATAGAAAAAAAACTCCCAAAAAGTAGCAAACTGGTTAGGTGGAGGGAAAAAGGGAGACGGGAAGCAACATGTCTGATTACTACAAAGTTACAAACCTGGATGTGTAAGAAATGGAGCCAATTAAAGTCACTGCAGAGATTTAAATCTGTCATATTCATCTCGCGCGCGCGCGCGTGTGTGTGTGTGTGTGTGTTTTGAAAAACTGGTTTATCACAAATTGACTTGATACGTAACTGTTACACATGGGCGTTTTTTTTCCATCTTTATCTCTCTGAAGCACGCAGTCACGCAGCTTTTTTTCTTTCTTCACATCCAGATTCCAAATGTTTGCGAGTCTCGAATCCAAAAGTAATAAGGCACTTTAGCAGATTAAAATATGTTCACACAGATGAAAGGGAAGTTTGTTCCTGGAAAGATCTTGTTTGTTGTGTGTGTGCTCTGCAGATGAAATCGTTACTGATGTTTCATCATCCTTACGGAGATCGTATGTGGTATTTGCTTTTCTTCTTCTTTTGGGGAGTAGAAATCTTAACACAAGTGTTCAGTAGTTGTACTTGTGTTCAGACACTACTTGCATGATGGTTCGTTTCGGAGCCTGTTAATGTCCGCTTTGGCTTTGTCTCGTAATGATGAAATGTCTTTGCATATTTCATTTTGGATAGCCTCTACCTCTGTTTTGGTATCAACACTTAAATCTTCCTGGTACGCTCGTAGCTAGCGCGTAGCTAGCTCGTAGCTAGCGCGTAGCTAGCTCGTAGCTAGCGCGTAGCTAGCTCGTAGCTAGCGCGTAGCTAGCTCGTAGCTAGCGCGTAGCTAGCTCGTAGCTAGCGCGTAGCTAGCTCGTAGCTAGCGCGTAGCTAGCTCGTAGCTAGCGCGTAGCTTGCTCGCCACAGAGCATTCTTGCCTAAAAGGGTTATTTCCTCATGTTTCCATCTTGAGTGAACCTTGGGGCATCATTGTTTGAAACTGAATTTGACTATCTGGAGTTTGTTAACCATATCGGTTGATGTTTTATTAGCTGGCGCAGAGCTAGCGGGTGCTAGCCAGCATGGAGCTAACCAGTTGGGATCAGTTTGATCTGTAAATTCTTCAGTGTATTTCCGACTTTCTTTAACAGTGTGTTTTGTTCAAAGTTGTTTTATTTACAACAAAAATCAGTGTTTGCTGATGCATGATACTTTAAATCCTAGTTTTCAGCGGTGCCTCATTCATTCAGCCAGAAGCAGAAGTCCCGGATTCAGACTTTTGAGTCAATATTTTGAAAAGCCACTTTTGAACTTTGTCTGTGCCAGCTTTGCTTTGCACATCTAGAGACTGAAATTTTCTATTTCGCTCCACTTTTGCAAATTCAAGCTACTTCTGTCATGTTGCACTTCTGTTTGAGAAGTCAAATGCTTTGGTTTTTCTCTCTTGCCCGTATAAAAAACATAAGGAGCAGCCGTTCTTCCTGGAGAACAAATACATTTCCGCTCTGATTTTTTACATCCAAAGCACAAAACCACAGCGCTGTGGTTTCACTCAGCTGTCAGACGTTGAGTGACACCACATTACATGGATGATTACCAATGATTCCCATGCTGGGAGTCAGCTGAAAAGCACGCAACAGTGTAATTGCGGCTGCCTTTGGCACACTGCTTTTTCATAAAACTCAATAATAACGGAGGAGGGTCTTTTTGATACAAAACTCGTGTCCTGAGATCGGCCTCCAAATGGCCTCGTAAATACAAACACACTGAGGTTTATGGAGTCACACCTGGAGTCCAGGCCTGTATGCTCATCCTGAAAATCATACAAGTATGACTCAGCGGTGTAGGTCTATTATTTACAGCTTTTGCCGTGATATTTGAAAGCTTTGGAGTTGCAGAGTGAGGAACCTGCACAAACATACAATATGCACTACCATTTAGTTTGAGGATCAATGAAATTTGACGTCAACTACAGCTTCATTTCACAACTTGTGAATCTGCCCCAGACTCTGGAATTGATTCTTGCAGGGGTTTTTAACCACACTTTTTCCATACACTATATTTTCCATTGAGGTACATTTTTCTCACCATGGGCCAGTATGAACTTATGACAGTATGATAACCTTAAGTAAAAATATCGCTGTTTTGCGATATCTTGGTATTATGATTACAGTTCTAAAATGTTATTTTGCATTTTCATTTGCATGCTTTGATATGAGTGTGTAGGCGGTTTGCTTCAGGAATATTTGCAGAGTTGTGGGCTGATCTTTGACCTTCGACCTGTTGTTGCCAGAACCACTCCTGTTCCAAAAGGACTATGACCAGAATTTCTTGTCAAAGTCAACTTTAATTGTCTTTAGAATGTGAGGCTAAAATTTCTTTTGCATCTGACCTGCGTATTCAGACTTGATTTTTGGCACAGAACACAATTAAGCTAAAAATACCCCTTATACCGTGAAAATGGTCGTGGAAAATTATAGTGCTTTTGACACTGATTTTTCATTTTTATTTTTCCTTTAGTGGTATAACTTGAAGCCAGTAACTGGCCCATGCTTAGTATATAGTACATTCTATTATCCAACAGCTTGTGGAACCTTTTGGGAGCAAAACAAGAAAGCAGTTATCTTCTGTCTAACCTCATTAACCTGCTACTGTATATGGTTAGAAAATAATCATAATTGATCCTTCCAAACATTGCTTCATGCTATTTAAGTTTGATTAGATTTGGAAGGGAAGAATTGGATATTATCACAAAAATATCAGGTTTTTTATTCCTAAAACATGAACTGGTCTGCATTGACCACCTAGTAGTCTATAAGCTCCTGTCTTTTTCTCTTTGTTTCATTTAAACCGTGGACTGCAGAAGTAGAATTGTGCACCGAGGCACCATCTATTGTGCTGAGATAATTGCCCGTGTGTAGAAGCTCATCAAGAGGAGAAATTAAAATTATTTCCTCGTACGCCGAGACGGCGAACCGTGGAGTATAAAAGATGATGAATCTCTATATTCCACGGGGATCTGCACACCACGGAGGTAGCCTTGATTCGGTTGGATGGCAACAAAATTACAGTCAGGCATTCTTCCTGCGCGCCTCTTTCTGTCCGGGCCTTTCCCTCTCCTATCCGGGCCTTTCCCTCTCCTATCCGGGCCTTTCCCTCTCCTATCCGAGAGTTATAGGTTGGGCTTTTGCAGGGCAAACAAACTACAGATTAGTTTCCTCCAATCAATCACGGACGCAGCCGTTCTCGCAACTCGCAGCAAATCTCACACAGACACTGGATTCAATTTTCCCAATGCAAAATTAAACATCTTGTAAATTATGTTTATTGTCCCGTGTATTTCTCCTCCTGCAATCAAATGCCAGCAGTCATTGCTCATGTGCTAATTGAAGTTGTTTTTTTTCTCTTTCTCTCTCTCTCTGTTATGTAAATTTCTCGAATGCCTAATTGGGGTATATATCACAGTTAGCATGCATTATTCCGCTGGCTTAGTCTATTGTCAATGTAAACAAACCCGTTGCACCGAGGGGCTGTTCTGATGTATGTTTGCTGTTGGGCATATGATATATACTCAATGAATATAAAGAGTACCCCCTTTCTGCTCGCGCCTCACAAACACACTCATTTATCTACTCTTCACCGCTACGCACGTACAGCCTCGCTCTGATGTTAACATGCGCTCTGTGGCATCCGTGTCAGGATCTCTTTAACTCTTAAAGAGCCGTTTCTTTCAACATGCAATTTTTAATTTTTTTAAAGGTTTTGCTGGCTCTACTGGCCTTTATTTGAAAGTAGTTTGACAAAAATGAGGCCAATCAGAGAGGGGAAGACATGCAGCAAATGTCGCCAGGGCGGGAATCGAACCTGCAACCATTGCCATGAGGACTAGGGCCTCAACACCTGGGTCTTGTTTGCCCCTGCACCACCACAGCACCCCTGAGATGCAATTTTAACAAAAACTAGGATTTTGGTGCCAAGGTTTGAACTGGAGATTTTTCTACAATGGTCAAAATATGGATTCAAATATTTGCATACCCCTGTTTCAATAGTTAGATAATCTCATCTCATCTCAACCTATAGCTGGATAGTAAATTGGTGCCAATATATATCGCAAAGTGATGATCGATGAGCTGGAAAATCTCATTTTATTTTCCATGTTATCAGAAAATCAGAGTGGTAGGAATGTTCGGCCGCTGTGTCGGACCAGAACTGAGGAAGGAGTTGAATCTTTCAGTATGTACCTCCTCAAGCCTTCGATTCTTCAAAACTACCCATCCTGCTCCTTGGCTGAAAATCCGGCTTGAAGAAGTTGAGTAGTTGTGGCTGGTTTCTGCATAAATAAACACACTCACAGAATTCAGACCAATCAGTCAACATTACATCTTCATCCTGTCAATTACTTGCGCAATATGACTTTATTCTTATCTTTTCTCTTTCTTTAATCTCTTTGTCTGGTCCTGATACTCCAGATTACTAGCTTTGCTAAATTTTTCCGCTGTTTTTCTTTTCACTGTCAACAAACTTCTCCATCTCTCCTCTATTAAGGTAGATCTGTTTCAAAACACCGGTTGTAGTTGTATCCTCCTCCATCACACCAGTTCCATTTTGGCTACTTCTGGCCTGAACAAGGAGCCTGTTGATTAATTTAAGCTCTGCTGCCACCTAGTGACTGGAGGCTAACTGCTCCTGTGCCTCACTATTTAAGAAGCACATGCAAATTCAGTGGATTTGAAAATGCTTGTTTTTCACAACGGGTAGATTGATAATGATAATCCACCCTCAGTAATGTCAATAAAAAAAAGAGCCCTTGAGGCCGTATAGTACTTTTGAACATGTAAATCCATGTAAATATATAAAATATAGCTTTTCGTTCTTTTGCCTTTTACAGCACATAAATATACTGCATTTACATTCATGCATCCGACATGCTGCACGTCAAACATCACATATATTACAAAAACATCTCTATCTTATGTCCCCCAGTGGAATAAGAGTTGAGAGCCTCCAGCATAGATTGCACGAAATCTGATCAGGATCTATATGAACATAAAGAACATAATGCTCAGCGTATGAAAATGAAAATCAAGTTAAACAACAACCCAGTAGGAAATCTTGCCAGTGGGGATATGGAGTTAAAGCATCACCTACATTGTTTTATGTGTTTTTGTTTTCACATTTTCCTGGTAGGAGACATACATAAAAATAAAAAAAGCCACTTGAGTAAAAGGTTACATTTCTCTAAGCACCTTGCTCAAGGACGAAATGATAAGTGCTCAGAGGAGTCTACCCTGTAATTTTTTTCACCATATTCAGCATAATGGTAATGTAATAAAACCTGCACAGTATAACAGGTTTTTGTTGCAGTCAACATGCATCGAACAGATGCTTTTATTTAATCCTCAGTGGACAAAAGCTTGATCAGGAACTCCCACTGCATATAGAATGTACATATTAAAGGCTGCATGCTATCTCTCGGCCATAAGCAGGCTCTGCTTTGCTGAACAGAAACCACAGTGATTCTCCAGTGTTCCCGCACTGAATAACACACATTCTGTATTTCCTCTGTATTTAAATGTTAGTTGTTTGATGGACTCATTCATCAGATTCAAGGATTGCTCTTAAAGATCGTTTTTCAGGTCACTGGAAATTAAACCAAGCAACGACGTTTGACTAGCATCCCACCACTTTCTGTTAATTTTGCAATTGAAGCCTGTTTAATGTGCCTCTGACTGCATTAGTGCATAAATTATTACGTCGTTAAATTATGATGGCTCACACTGCCATCCCTTGTTTGGATATACTGGCCTGTCAGCTGGGCTGTGAATTATTTTCCCGGTACAGAAGCTCAGGCTCTTTGAGCAACTGGATCTATAGACTCAGATGGGCTGTAATCTGCCAAACAGGATGTGTAGGATGTTACTTCTGGAACACTGCATACACAGTCTCCAAGTCCTCTTTTTTTATTCACTGTTCAGCTGTGACATAATTAAAAAGTCAGGCCTAGCTTCAGGACATCACATAAAACAATAATTACTTGTCATATTTTTATATTTGCAGTTGGGTAAAAGTGTTGACTTTGTGCGAAATTTAGCTGTCAGGAATACCCAAAAAGGGAGGTACCGCTTATTCCCAGTTGATTATATTGTTATGATGAGAGAACCGCTGTGGAGTGTTGCCAGAGGCTAGAAAGACACTGATTTATGTTTTTGCCCGTTAGCCAACAAGATAGCAGTGAGAAAAAATAGTATTTTGGCCACACAAGATCAGCAATTCAGTCAAATAGTTTCAGTTATTAAAGCAAAAAAAGGCTTGTGTCAAAGGTTAGGAATACTGTTTGAAAAAGAAAGTTTTTAAATGAACAAATGAAAAACTAAAACAAAAAAATCTGCTTTATACTATTATTATCTACCAAAGCATGAAGTTAAAGGACATGCTTAGGTCTGTTTTCACTTCTCTCTGTCCCAACCTCTGTCTTTTCACTCTAATATATTTTTTGTACATTTTTGTTGAAACTGTTTTTTGACAGTACAGTTTGAGGCAGATAATCTGTGAACAACATCCAGTTCCTCTGCCTTCGCTTGGCGCTCCCAGAGCTAAATGGAAACAACCAATCAGAACCAAGAGGAGCAACTTAGCACTGTCAATCATGTCCATGTACGCGCCTCTGACTGACAACTTCCCCATTTGGTCTCTTCTACGATTCAGCTTTTCCCCATCAGCAGAGCCTGTCGTGAATGCTAAAGCTAGTTAGCATGGCTGGTGATGGAGGTGGATAAATGGTTTTCCTGGAACGGTAAGTTGTTTTTCCACCAGTAGCTGCGCACACAAACAAAATTGACAGCGCTAAGACCATCCTCCTGGCTCTGATGCATTGTGTCTGAATGGGAGCGGTGCATTTCTTCCAATGGCAATAGTGACTCTTGTGTTATTACACTGTCACAACATGGTGGCAGTTTTAACATATATGGAAAAACAGTTGCACACTGCAGCTTTAACACTGCAAACAGCATCAGAGTCAAGGGTTTGTTCTGATGACATCAACTGCAAAGGGAACAAGCTGAACCCCCTGCTAACAATATGGACAAAATTCATGCTTTGGCTAACCTAGTTACTGGATTCCTGCTTTTATAACTGCTTGTGCTGACATTTTTAAACTACTGGTCATAATCTATGAAGACTACCTGCCTCAATCTCACATCATTGTCTGGGCCTGTGTCAGCATCATGTCCCACTTTGAACATTATGACAGCGAATGACAGCAGGGTTGAAGTTGCCACTTAGTAAGTTAGCAAAAGATCCCAGATATTTAGTATAAAAAGCATTAATGCTGTTTGGAGCACAGTTGAATAATCAGTCCTTGGGCTTTTTTGCATCTAAAAGTGTAAAATACGTTTGTACCTTCTGGAAAATCCTTGAGAAAAAATTACCAATGTGATCTAAAAGCATCATTATTTTTGTACATGATGAAGGTCTTTTCACTTTTTCAGGCAGATGTAATGTTTTGGTAGTATTTAACTAAACAAATGCTATCTATTTCAACAGGCTCATCTACTGCGCCTGACTCACAGCAGTTTTGTCATTGATGTCATTGCTAATCGAAGAAAGACAAGCTAGCTTTATCTGCAGTCCTTTCCAATTTTTTCTTTTCTGTTATACAAAGACTCAGAGCAAATTAAACCGTACTCTGCCCATACAGGCCTTATATGTGCCATCAGTACGGCGCTGCTATTTTATAAGAAATGAGTTGAAAGATTAAACTACAACAAGCTACAGAAAATAAGATTTTCTTTCTTCTTTGCCTGGACGTTGGAATTTCTGTTCACCGCTCTTTATACAATGTCAAGGTACAAACGGCTTATAAAGTGATAGCATAGTTGAGAAAAGTTATTTTCAGCTGCACCCATACGGTGGATCAATACATGCTTATGTAACAGAAAATGTACTGTTTGGTAAATGGTGTGGAAAGCCAGAAACCATTAAAGTGTGACAGCACATTCTGGCTCAAGCTGGAGATGACTTTCTTTATATTACAAGCAAACAGATTCTTGTAAAATGTAAGATGTAGTTCTTGTGTTTTTTTATGTTTTTAAACTAGGATCTATCCTTTCTGGCACTAAACTCAATTCATGCCTTAGTCCTAACCCTAACCCTACAACAACACTTCTTCTGATGGGACCCGGGCTTTGAAAGAAAATGCAGCTTAGGAAGCTGATATGTGATACTTGATGTGCTATTGGCTGGTCTTAAGAGCCACGATGAGAATGACTGCAGAAATAAGTTTCTATAGTATTGCCAAGACAGTTTCCAGTTCGTGCATTACTGTATACTAAGCTGTGTTTTGCTTTTTGAGCAATTAAAACAGGCAATTATAAGTGTCTTGAGTATCTGTGGATTTTAACTATTCACAGGTGGCTGTTGTCCCTAACTTCTGTAAATCCCAGGGTCCACCGTAGTGGATTTCCAGTCAAATCCAGTATTTGGTCTTCATATCACATAGCACCTTGCATGCAAGATTTTGTAGGTGGTCTGATTGGAGCAGCTTCTTTTACAAGTTCTACTCGCCTCCCAATATTGACTACACAACCAATGGTTTGCCCGTTAACGTATTACCCTACCTGAGTTGTGAATTTCTGCAGCTCCTCCAGTTACCATAGTCGACTTGGTTGCTTATCTGATTAATAGATTCCTCATCCAACCTGTCAGTTCGGATGGAAGGTAAATAATTTAAGTGGTAGAAATGCTTTTATAAGATGCTAATAGCGCTTTAGATCACATATTGCAATAGAAACTTAAATATATATATAGCTCATTCATTGTTTGACTTCAGAGGTTTCAGCCTTCAGCTGAGTGGAGAATGAAATGGATTAATAAATAAGAGCGCTTAAAGGGTGAGCAGTGCTTGTGGGTCTCTATTGGATATTGCTGAGGAGCCTGCACACCTGCCCTGACTGTCAAGCACCAGTAGGCTTTAGTGATTTGGTTGAAGGTAAATTTAGCTCAGGCCACTGGGGCTTTTACATCCAATTCTCTTTTTCATTTTACAAAGGATGTTGAAGCGGAGAAGAAAGCCATATAAGTCATCTACAGGTGGTGACTGAGGTGGGAAGTCGCTGACTTTATCAAATTAAGTAGTTAGTATTCAAAAGTTTCTGAAGAGCTCAGCCAAAATAAGTCATTTGGATGCATTAGGATAATGCCTGTACACCAGGCCAATGTGTGGCTCATGCTAAAAGTCTATAGAAGGTGATTGAAATAGCTTTGCAGAAAAAAAAACTTTTCAGTGAAATTCTTAGTTTGGTGCATATACCAAACTAGGTACATAGGTACATATATTATTTAGAAAAAAACAGCACATTTGACTGTTTTTGTAACATTCTTGGACGTGTGAATGTGTGAAATAATTTTCAATTATCAAGTAGTATAAATAAACAACAAAAACTGAAGGGAAAAAAAGAGAAAGGTTTCTGTAATATTCTGTAAAAAATACTATTGTTACAGAGTTTCCCCCAGAAAACCTGCTAGTCCAGGTGTTAGGGGCACTGGAGTAGTGTAATAGAGGCCCATTGTGTTTTTGTTTGGAAAAATGTTAAAAATTATGAAAATTTGGAGGTACACAAGCAGACATCATAATTTAGAAATTATACCTTGTGAGGCCAGTGGGCAGATCCAGGCGCTAGGACCCAATTCAATTCCAATTCCTTTCTCTCACTGGTGTATTACAAACCCTATTTAAAATAAACGACAGGTGCTTGAGCTGGCATGAAAGACAAGTAAGCCTGGTGGCCTGCCAGGCTTATCTTGTGCAAGTGAGAAATAAATCAGGACAACGTATTGATGGTAGGATCAATTTACTTGGACTGGACAAAGGAAATCTTCTTAGGTCTTCCTAAGACCTGAGGAAACAATGGTGGTCATAATCATGTTGCCAATGGCAACATCTATATGATCTGTAAAGCACCTATTTATCATAATAGATATTGCTCAAAACGTTATACACAGCATATACATACAACAAAAAAGCAATGTATGAATATGAGCAGTAACAAAGTAAACCACTTTGTCTAACAACTCAAGGTCATTAGTTGATATATGGACTCGATGGAACCGTTGAGTCCATTTTAGCATAAATCATGGTAAATAATGAAAGACAGCCATAAAAAAAGACGCATTAGTTCAACTTTGACTTTCCTCCTTGTGAATAATCATTTATTTTATTGGATCTTGATTTGCATTCCATATTTTTCATTATTTTCTTACCACACTGTATGAGGTGTGTTCCTTGAGTTGGCAGTGAATCAGACATAAATAGCTAATGGAGGTAGAAATCAAGTGAGCATTTGACACTAGGAAACGATGGCATTATTTTTCAAGAACCCCAAGGTCTGTTCTGATTATTTAAAGTTTACTGAAAGCATCCTCAAACTCAGCCATTTAGGCAGCTGACTGTGAAGAGAAGATTTCAAATCCTGGACTCAGAGACTCGATTCACACACAGACCTTGACTTGCAGCTCATTTTTGATCCTTCTCAAAGACTCCTCATATCTCAGAGTGACACAGGGTTTGAATGGACTTGTAGGGAATAAAAAACCCACACAACTAGCTGAGTGGTTTATTTTCCAAAATTATTATTATTATTAACAGCACCAAGACAGCTGCAAATTTCACCTATTAATTTTTTTCCCCTTCTCTGAACTTCCTAAAAAACAATCAATTTTACCTTGTGGATTTGGTTCAGTTGTGGGGTTTTCCAACAGGATTATATCTCAAACTAGTTTTGGAAAGCCAGACCACAACCTCAGCCCTATTAAAAATGTTTGCATGATATGTAAAAGCCTGCAGTGAACCTATTTAAATGGACCCAAGCGATTCTGCCAAAAAAGAATCAGTTGATAGTCCAGCCAAAATTATCTCAGAAGTTAGTTTACATAAAAGTTTTTGGCCGAGGAGGAAATCAGAAACTCTTATTGGCAGCTTTCCTGAGTAGATTTCAAATTTTTTTCCGTTTGGTAAAAATGTGAATGAGCGGCACGTTTGTTTGAATTCAGCCGCATTACGATACATTGTATGTAAACAGAGTGAGGAGACTTCAATATGATTTGTACAGTAAATATATATCTACTAGCATTTAACATTTTTTTAATGTTAGGCATTTAAAATATTTTTGGAAGAGCATGTATTTTTTAGAATGCATTACTGTTGAAGATGAAAGTCTACTTCAACTTGTGACTTTCAAAAAAGCATTTTCTGTATTCTTAGGGTAATAATTCTAATTTGCTCTATGCATTAAGACCCAAAATATCATCTTAAAAATGAATCTTGAAATAGTGGATTAACATTAACAGCAGCCTTGTTTGGATCGACACGTCTCTCTTTGCAATGTGGTTCCCATTGTTGTTTCACAGTCAGGCAACTTTTGGTAAAATTCATGGTGTCAAAAAACCGGCGTACTACAAACATCATGGACAAACGTTAAGGATTAGGTAAAATTTAAACCTCAACACAGTCCACACCTTTAGTAAGCAATCATTTCTCAACAACCAAGAGTCTGAACCCTCTGTACGACACACAGCATAAAACAAGGGGCTTGTTTTTACTATTTTCAATTAGGGATACATTTGAAATATGTGCTCCTATCTTGGATTTGTACATGCAACTCCAGAGGAGTCACTGACTCACCACATCGTCACTATCTGCAGTTCCACTGAACACAAGAATTCACTGTATCTCAGCTTATGCAGTTCACATGTAAAGTAAAGGTAAATCCCTTCACAGATCAGTTTATTTGACCAACTGGAAACTAAAGTGTCCCCAGAGTAGCTAAGAACAGAAAGTTCTGGATGAGCAGGGTGCTAGAGGTGGGCAGCTGGAGGCACGAATACTCGTTAGCCTCGCTCGCTCTCCCTTTCAAATGAGAACTTAATGATTTATAGATGTTTGCTTTAAAAAGTCATTGGCATTAATCCCATGGCTCATTAACCATTTAATTAAAATTAAATTCAGTGTTGGGACTGGAGCAGATTGAGAGGATTTCCTCCTGGTGGGAGGCTGTCGAATCACCTCATTTTCTGAAGTGGCCTCATGTGACGGGGACGTGCGCCAACGCCGAGCTCAGGCGAAGGAAGCAGCGTGTTTTGGGCGAAGCGAGGAGCCGGGAGCCGGCCGGAGTGGATAATCACGGCTCAAACGGAGGCCGCTGAGAATACCGGCTGAATCTTTATGTTTGGCTACAGGATGCCTGAGATCATTCTATGTGGCTTATTGACCTGCAAAGAGAGGAATGAGAATTAATGAAGCACATCTCGCTGAATAGTTGTTTTTTTTTTCTTTTTTTGAGAGAGACCGAGAGAGGGAGAAGTAAGAGGTAGTGTTTGTCTGTTTATCCTTATCAGCAGCATCTTAAGTGCAAATAAGCTTCAAGAGGGAAGCAAGTGAGTCATGACCTGGATCTAGAGAAGGGTCTTTTTTCCCCTGAAGGGAATTAGCTGTATAAACATGAGTTTGAACCATGACACAGCACGCAGCACAATACTGTCTCTCATTTTCCCAACTTATTTATCCATATACCTGAAATCCATGCTGAGTGGTGTGAGCAGCAAGCTACCATATTGTGACACGGATGACGTGCAAAATTCACACGGGGGCCAGGAAGTGGATTTCTCCGATTCAAAACAAAACAAAACAGGTCACAGTGAGAACATTAATGCACTACATGGGCTTGCACATGTATATATATGTGTATATTTGGGATATGATACATATTATTTCAGTGAAAATAGACTTGCAATATAATCTTGAGGATTTACTCAAGGTCGCGGCCATCAACGTAACTAAGTGTGGTGCTGCATACCTCATATTATACGATGAGCTAGATGCAAGCTTTTGAAAGCCTGGAACAGGTTGGATCAACCATGTAGGATAAAAAGAAGCATTAAATGGCTTCTTTCTACCTGTGAGTAGTGGGTTGTGCTATTTTAAGTAATTAGTCTATGATAAAGATGCTATCACTTTATCATAGACATTGACCCAGCATTTCAAAGCTGGGTCAACAGAAGTAAACCGGCTGAATTTACTTCCTGACCCCCATCTGCATTGTGTGACGTCATCTGCAACCCAGCAATACAAGACAAAAACAAGGAAATACGTCAGTTTTGGAAAAAACATATTTTTTGATAAGTTTTAAGATGATTTTTCAATTTTATTGAAAGTTGTGTATTTCACAAAACTGCTAACATGGTCGTTGGTTTCCTGTCCAATTGTGCTTGAAGAAATTCTCACTTCCAGCAGTTTGGGTTTTTTCTACTGACTTGGATCGTCTCTGGACCAATCAGGGAGCAGAAGGAGAATTTGTGAATGATGACGTTGATTTTCTGCCTGTAGTTTTAGTAATGACAGCAAAGGGAGTGAACGAAACCTGTTCAGGAGCTGATTCACTTAGTATCAGTACGGAGATATGATTGGTTTGTATAATAAGAAATGTGCTATTAGGTGTAGTCTATTTCCTGAAAAATCTAAACAAAGATTTTTATTAAGTCAATAAATTAAGTAAAAATTAAAATAGTTGAAGTTAGGAATGGAGACTCATTCAGCCACCAGTGGAAAGAATGGATTTTTCCTTTACTCTTTAACAGTGATACGGTGTAATAAAGTGCCAACACTCCATCTCCGGCTGTACACATGGTCCTGGGCCCGTGTGGTACCTTAAACTGCTGCCTTAATGTCCGTATGTTACCCAATATGTGGTTTTTCACTGCGTGTTTTACCAAAGTGAACTTAGTCGGAGGATGGAAGTGAAAAGCCTAAGATTGATCGCTCCACTCGCCGCGGTAACTCAACCCCAGTCATTTTTCTTCAGTATGCAGGTTTTTATAGCATTTAAAATAGCAATGCAGTAATGGCTCCACGCACGCACGCACGCACGCACGCACGCACGCACGCACGCACTCACACACACACACACACACACACACGCACACACACACACACACACACACACACACACACACACACACACACGTGCCGTGCACACCGAAGCGGAGATAACAGAGCACTCTGCAGGACAAGATGTGGTCTGGAAGTGCCGGGAAATCAAAGCGGGTCGAAGGGATTAATTCACGTGTCCAGAAACTCTCCCTTCAAAGTGTGTTTATCTGCCACCTATGTAAGCTGAGACGCATTAGTCCATATTGGTTATCCGATCATCTCCTCCACATATGTGCTTAATCATTTAGGAGTCAGACGTTTGTAAAGCTTTTTGTAGAAAAATAACCTGTTTGAGTGATTTGGGAGGAAGTGGTGTTGTGTTGAAAAAAGCAATAATTTATTGTCTTCAAATTGATTTTTGCTGTTTTTATATATTGAGTTAAACAGGAGCTTTTAACCACTTTTGTTTTTAGAACCACTTTTCTGTGGAAAAATATGAGCACACATGCAACACATGCTTTCCAATAAAACATTTATAGAGGGCAATCCTATCCCAAGATGCCTTCCTGTGCAGTGGAAAACTGCCTGTAGAACTGAAGTGAACTCAGGGTGGAGAACACTGTGAATATAGATGACACAGCCTGGACTAGTTGCAAATATCTGCAGCTATGTTGACATTGGTGATACTAATCTGACGTTGTTCACATATAGTCCAACCCTGGTGTCAGTAGGCCTGTTGCAGTATAAACAAAAAAACAATTAATTGCATGATAAAATAAAACAAGCCTTGACATTTCCATGATTTATTGTTTTTCTCTTTTTTCTCTTTCTATCAAAAACTGGATGAGAAAGTCTTCAGCCTGGCGATTTGTTCTCATTTTTTTGAAGAACAGTTTTGTTCTTCACATTTCATAATTTTATTTTTGGTTTCTGCTGTTTTGTTTATTTCAGATATTAGCAAAGAGGGTAAAATAAAGACTTAAGTGTTTTTATGTAAAGCAGACTGACAATAACTATAATTATATAGATTTTTCTGTTTTTATCACAAAAACCAAGGACTAAACCAAACAAAGGTCAACAAAAGCAACCTTATTTTGCGACAATCTCATAACGCCTCAGGATAATAACTGGGTCACACTTGGAAAATGGAAAGAAAATAAAGAAAGTATAGTCATTGTGCAGCTTACAACATGCTTATGTTTTGTCGTATACTTACACACCTGTTATATTTAGTTGATTGTATGAGTCTATCTGCATGTAACAGAAATATATTTAAGTGTTTGTTGATGAAAAAACAATACACACCCTTTTTAAAGCTTGGCGTAATCATTCCATTAAAAGAAACTAATTTAGTTGGAGCATTTATCTTTTTTTTTTTGTTGCCTGTGTTTAATGTATTGCTTGTGCCACATGGTGACATTATTAACAAGTCTCTTTAAAAGTAATTAAGAAAACTATAGAGTCTGTTCTGATGCTACCAGAATGCAGTGACAAGGCATCAGGTTGTTTGGTGTGAAGCAGTGCTTTGCTTTTATTGCCTTTTATTGCCAGGCGCCGATTTCTGTTTTCACATCCACCTGAATTTTACACATTGGATTGGTTTCAGAAAAGTTTTCATCCACGTGAATCTGCACAAATCCACCCATGAGCGTTGTTTTATACATTGCAAACCCATAGGGGGCAGTATAGCACAAAACTAGAGGTGTGCCGATCGATCGGTCACCGATCATAATCGGCCGATTTCCGTGAAATGGGGGATGATCGGGATCGGCCGATCATAGGCTCTGTTACCGATACCGATCACCTGCATCTCATTTCCCAGCCTGTCTGTCCAGCTGGTCTC
>CAEGAF010136352.1:0-25523 GCA_903067075.1 Micropoecilia bifurca | reverse complement strand
CAGTTGGATTTTAATATAATTGATGATGAATATAGATTTTTTTCTATGAAAGAAAATATCGAGATATATATATATATATATATATATATATATATATATATATATATATATATATATATATCGCAAAATCTATATTATTACACAGCCCTACTGTGAATAACATCATTAAATGTAGGACAAACTTGTTTTAACCAAAAATTCACCAGAAACAGACACACCCCTGCAGCAGTTTCTGTCAGTTTAATAAGCTTTATATTGAAAGAAATCAATTACGATTAATGTTTTTTACCAAATAGATTTTTTCAACTCTTACTCGAGTCATTTCCTCGTCGGCTATATTTTTTCTACCTTTACTTGAGTAACAATATGTCCAGGCGGTGCTACTTTTACATACAATCTTTGAACACAATACACGCCTCCGTCACTCCTCAGAGTATTAAAAGGGGGTTGTCTGCCTCCAACCTGGCAACCGCGGAGCCTCGCTGGAGGAAAATATTGTCCCCAGCAGCGACTGCTTGGCTCTACAGACGGCTGGCTGCTGTGGGAACCGCAGTAAGCGAAGCTACCGTCCACCTCGCTCCCAACGCCAGGTACGTCTTTAGTATCTCTCAGCTCTTAACATAGTTTGCTTTTTTTAAATTTAAGTAAAGCAGGCAAATAGTTAGCTTAGCAGCTACGTCGCTCTCTCTTTTTGTTTGCAATGGCTGAATTGATTATCTGGTCGTTAGCCTTTCAGCACAGACTGCTAGCTGCGAGCTAATGTTAGCTAATGCTCTGTTTAAAGGGGAAATAAATACTTTCTATCGAGTTGCAGTCAGTGGTTGTTTGTCCTGGAAAGCTTTTACAATGGGATAAATTAGCAGTCGGTGATACTGAGTTTCACCGAGCTCGTCATAAAGCGTTAGGTAATATTTGCAGCTAACGGTAACCTACGTACTTCAGTGATGAAGGGGTTCTGGGATAAAGGCTCCCTGTGGTTGTCCGAGTTCAATCCGGTCCAATTCAGGTAAAAATAAAACAAAAACCTGAGTGTTTTGGAGAATTAGAGGTGTGTGGTGGGTGATTTCACACCTGAAGCAGACAGACAGGCTGTGTGGTTGGGAGATGGTCAGTCAGTCAGTCTTTGTCGCGAAGCTGCGTCCACAAAAGATGATTTCTGTGTTAGAAAAGCGACGTCGTCTGGGTTCGTTTCACGGCAAACAAGCTAGAAAAACATGGATGTTTGAATGCGGAGGAAGGATTTCAATCAAAACATCGCTTTGAATGTTTGGAGCTGCAGAATGAGATGAATTGTTCTCTACAGGCTTTAAACTTCCTCTTTTTTATTGACTTGATTGATTACCTACCTGGGCTGGACCGATCAGATAAATTAATTTGAATAGTTAATGACTCTCTGCAATGTAGGGTAGTTTTGGTTCAGGTTGTGTAATCTCTCTGACCTCCTTTTATGTTTTTGAGATGCGCTGATCAGGCGTTACAGCCTCGTTTTGATTTTTCTAAGATCTGAACAGCTGATTCTAATATTAACCAGATTTTTCTTTCTAAAAACCGTAACGGATTACAAGGAAAACGTGTAGTAGTTCGGAATGCTATAGAAAATGTGGGAAGTTTAAATAACTATTCCCATTAACGCACCAAAATGCAAACCTTTAACAGTTTGGTCATTAATTAAAATGTGCATTCTCTTTTTTAGGTGTTTATAGATTTAATGTAACTTATAAATTAGGGGGAGGAGGGCGGATTTTATTTTCCCAAATCATATTAAGGGAAAATATTCCAGTTCTTGTTTACAGCTTTTCTTGTAGTTTTTTATGCTTTTTGAGTTTATTCAATCTAAATATTCATATATTTTTAAAATGTATAATTTTGCAACAATTTTGAAAACTTATGAGTGTCCGTCCACTTAAGCTGGACGCTCATAACCAGAATTTAAAATATTTAAATATGTAACGTCACATGCTTAATTATTATTAAAAAAAATTGGGACCTGATTAAAATATTGTTTTGGTATTTTTTTTCATTACTCATTGCAGAAGCTTAGTAGTGCTCTTCCATATTTTATATAGAAATCCACTGAAACTGGGATTTTCTATTGCCAAAGTTCTAGAAAATTATAAAATTAGAGATAAAGTTCCTCCTATCATAAAGGTGAGAGGTGCTCGTTTAAAACGGGGCGAAAAAATCAGCCAATATAGGTTTATTTTATTGTATTGTGAAAACACTTGTGAAAAAATATATAGCAACCAATATAATATCTTAAATGTAAATTATTTTTTTTCTATGTGAGAATTTCATATAAATTAGTTACATGTTAATATATATGCATTTAAAAATATATTTAATGGTATCAGGGATTTAAGGATTTATGAATCATTGGGATGGTTCAAACTTGCGTTTTCTTAATATATAGATTTGTTGGTGGAGAAAAGTAATTAACGTTTTATCATTGAATAAATCAGCCAACAAACTCTGAAGTCTGATTTATGTGAGGGTGTAGTTGAGTTTCATTTGTGTAGTTTTACAGTTTCCACCAGGGAGACGATCCCTGCCAGTTACTCATTAAAAAAAAAATTTAAAAATGCCAACATTATATCCAGAACCGGGTCAAACTGCAACAGATTGCTTTGTGTTGCTGCAACATTTAATAAACAACGTCTTCATGCAAACCATCTCATTAGTTTCTAAACAGTTTTTACTTCCTCTTCAAATCTGCATGTCGCTTAAAACCTTTTGTTTAATTTGTTTTTGTTTAATCCAAATGTTTCTTCTTCTTCTTTTTTTTTATAAACGCACAGCAGTGCACCTGGTTTGCTTGAATATTCAAACACCATCCCTCTTGATAAACAGGATGCATCCTAGTGCTTCGTGAGCGGCGGCTGCTGTGTCATTTGTTATTTGTGCTTACGTGGGTCTGACGTCTGAAGGTGTGGTGGAACCGGGACCGTGACATGCCAGCTCCTCGTGAAGAAGGTGTTGGTTTGCTCCGGTCTTTTCAAAAGTTTCCCTTTCAAGAGAAAAAGAAACTTAAAGAGGGGAAACGGCTGGCCTGCAAACTGGTTCTAGATTTCCAGATGTCTGGTTTAGAGCATCAGAAAGGCCAAGATGGACATCAAGTTAAAAAGAGGAAAATAACCTTCCCTTTTTTTTCCCCTTATCGCATCAAAATTAAGTAACACTTTGAGTTTCTGGTCTCTCTTAATCTAACCAGCTGTTTCACACGCAGTGAAACAGAGTTGTAAAAAGGTCCAAAGGTCAAAAAGCATTTTTCTGTTTTTAAGATGGCAGTCCTCTTGATTAGACATTCCTGAACTCCTGGAGCTGGTTTGTTACATTTTCTGGTCATCTGTTAATTTCCCAGATGTGGTGAAACGGATCAAACATCCGGGACTTTAAAGGTGAGGGTTCTGACCCGACGGGTCGTCTTTGTTATCATGAATCCTGCAGTGAACAGGGTGGAAAAATCCTCCAGAGATTTGATTCTACTGAGTTTTCTCTTGAAATGAAATGCAGCGGTTCTGCCAAGGACGTTATTAAGGACAGACTTTCTCAAGAAAGACAATAATTCATTGAAATCTGGTTTTCATTTCTGCGTCATCGCCAGAGGAAATGGATTTCTTTTTATTTATTTTTTATTTTGCATTTAGTTTGCAGATCCTACAGAAGTGGTTATTTCTGCTGCATTTATATTTATGCATTGATCAGATTAACTGTCTTTTCTTGAATCTTTTTCTTTTCTTTCCAACAGGTTGGATCAAGTTGACTGCTGGAAGGGAAAATCTGTCTTTGCCCAAGTGGAGACGTTCTGGATGTGAACCTTGTTCTTCCACTTTGCCTGCCAGTTGGAAACCTTATTTAGGATCTCCTTTTATCGAGAGCTACCCTGAGTCTGAACACTAGGATAAATATTATACGAAAAGGGTTAAATCTCGGTTTTACTCTGATTCTTCTGCATGACGATGATGGCAAAGAAAAACAGTCTGAAGGGTACGTACCGGCGTTTGTCTTGTAAATGTCTTTCTGGTGAAACTTTAACTTTCGAGCTCAGCAGTTCGGTTGTGTTTATGAATTTCCTTGGGGTCAAACGATGCAGCCGCCGTCCTTTCAGAGAATCTGAGCTTTGAGTGTTTACACCGACATCGACGTGTTTTCATCGCACGAGAAAAGACGGCTGGACTCAGCAGTTTCCATCTTTTAATGGTCGTAGATTAACTTTGGACTTTGCTCGTCTGTCTTAATTCTCTGCTCACATCTTCGTAGGATTTCTTTTCTTGGACTCACCGTTTTGTGGGTTTTTATAAACTGATTCTGCAGACCTCGCGGTTGGTCTTCTCCAGCTCCATTTATGTATTTCTTTGAGTCATTTGAATCAGAGTCTGATTCCAAACTGTTCACGCACAAAAGCGCTGAAGTGTTTGCTGCTTGTGCTGCTGGCTCAAGTGTTTGTGCTTAAATGCCTCAACAGAAAGTCCTTCTACCTCCGCGGGTCAAAGAGGTTTGCATACTTATTTTACGGAAATTGTATGCACATATGTGTGCACATAAAAACGAACCAATTTTCCAAGTAATCCGCAGCTGTGATGTGATTAGGATTCATGTGTAATATATTTTTTTCAGGCAATCTCTGCAAAGATATCTGGGGCTTCTTTTGTTTTGCAAATTATGTTCTTCGGTGGTTTGCAAATGTGGGTCAAGGCCTGGACTGATTGCCTTGTTTTTCTTTTCTTCTTTATAGATGCATCTGGTGTGGTGTTTGATACTCGGTCAAAAATGGTCATGTCCCAGGGAGGAATGACGGAGAGGATGAAGGACAAGGTAAGACGCAAATCTCAACAAGTTAATTCGGTAAATCTGTTAAATATGTGAAACCTCAAGTGTTTACTTCTGGTCATAAAACGAGGGCTTACAGCTGATTTCTGAGACAATTTAAATGATAATCATTTTATTTATGTCTGAACACCCAGACACTTTACAGGAATCAAGAAAACTACAAACACCAAGTACATCAAGAGAACTTGTCATTACAAAACGCATTAAAAAAAGTAAAACAGTGTTGCATAAGTTGGAGGGTTTTTAAATACAGAAAGTATGTGCTCCACAATTATAGAAGTCTGTGTACTAGGAGAGTAAACTATGGGAGGTTTTGTAAAAGAATTGTGGTGTATTGTAGAATATTAATAGAAAGTTGAGTGGAAGGAAAACATATGGTCGCCTAATGATGTCTTGATAGCTAGGATTGCGAAGCGAAGCCCGTCCAACGTCATTTTCTGGTAAATAAATCAACAAAGCAAAATGCAATAAATCGATCAGAATGATCAGAAACTGAAGTGTTTTACTCTATAAAAATATTATTTATTTATAAATGTGCTAAACTGATCAGCCTGACCTCAACGTTTTAGTGAATTTGAAGTTTTGTCTAAAGCTGCATGATGCATTTTATCAAAATCTGTCATTGCAATCGCAGAATGGGACTGATTTGGTGAACTATTTTGCAGGATGTTATATTTTAGTCACCATGTAACTTGACATGAATTCTGCATGTCAAGTTTTATTTTCTCAGATATGGAAACAGTTTTATCAACTACTTTAAACCCTTAAAGATAATTACACCAGAATAAATGTTTATTTTTGTTTGGATAGGGATTGGGGTCAGCTGATGATTCCAACTGATTTCTTGAGTTGGGCTATTTATTTCAGTACCACTTATATCTTAGCCTGTGTTGATGCTTTTTATAGATATAAAAAAGATGCATCAATTAAGTATTGACTGCATTTATTGCTCAATACACAGACATTTGCTTCAACAGACTTATTTTATTTTTGTTTGAGAATTTTCAGAGAAATGTAGGGTTCCTTTTTCCTTCCACTAAACTTTCCATTAATATGCTTTTTTTTAACTCATATTTTTTATTTGGGGTTTATATACGATTCATATTTGAAGGAACTGGGTTTTTGTTTTTCAGCTGTTACTCAATAAATATTAATATAGTTACTCAATATGGACATTTTTTCTTTAAAATATCTGAGTGAAACGAGTCTTTTCAAATAAGTTTCACTTCTTAAATTAAGTTACTTGTATAAATTGACTTCTAATGTGTCGAGATGCACCTGTATTTGTGGTTAAACACACTTGAAGGTTCTGCACGTCGAGTCATGTTTGCATTTAGTTTCGCTCCGTACTTTTTTTTTCTTTTTTATTCCAAGCAGCAGCGCTGCTACAGTTTGTCGGCTATAAATGTTGCAAAAGAAAAATGCAGTACGTTTTTTAAATGAGAGCTGCCACACCCCTCATCTGGGAATGTTTCTGAGTTATTCAACATCCAGATATCCTGGAGATTCAGCTTGAGATATGAAAGTTAGCAGCTAAAGGATTCAGTGATGTTGGGCGTCATTCATGGACAGGAAGAAAACCTTTCAGTTTGCTCTGCTAGTAAGTGTCTTTATTTCCTCAATGTGAAGCGTTTCAGGAAGTTGGACAAATAGTCGATGCAAATGACGACACAAAAACGTCCAATGTTTAAAATTTGTCCTTTGCTGCAAGCATTCAGTGCAAGATGCTAAACGGGTGAACTCTGAGTGTATGAAACATTTATTTTGCTGTAAAATCTGAGCAGCGGGACTGAAGGTGTGTTTTCTTTCTTCACAGATCAGTGCGGTGAGGGCAGTTGTCCCCAACAAAAGCAACAATGAGATTGTGCTGGTGCTGCAGCACTTTGAGAACTGCGTCGACAAGGCGGTGCAGGCGTTCCTGGAAGGTACGAGGACGATGCTGCTGTTCACACGAGTAAAGGATCGTCACATAAGTGGCTTTAATTTGTTTTCACACTTCAAGCAAACCCGCCTGCATGTTTTCTCCTCTTTTTTTTTTTTTTTTTTTTTTTCTACTGCCAGCTTGTGCTGACATGTTGCCCTAATGCCTGTGAGCTGAAGCAGCTCATTTTGCTGCTCTCATCAGGCGCATCGTGCTTTGAATTCAGCTGTTGAGCGTCATTTGCATGCCTTGAGTTTCGCAGGGTTAAATTTAGAAACAGGTTGTCCTGGACGTCACACTGCTTTGTTCCTCACTGGCATCCAATCAAATTCTCAGGGCGTTTTGTATTTTAAGGCGGTATTACAAGACTTTGACACTCTGACGTACAACTGAATGAACTAGTTGTGACCTTGATGATCTGCTTTTTTTTTTTTGTTCTCTCCGTAGGGAGTGCAGCTGAAATTCTGAAAGAATGGAATGTGACCAGCAAAAAGAAGGTGAGAGTAATAAAACATGCAATTAAAATTCCTCTGAGTCAGCACGTTCGTCTACCTCACAGATGCTGGCTTACATTTCCAGAGTTGCATTCCTACTTACTTGTGAAATGCACTTAACTGGAAGTGATATATCCACTTTACGCTGTAATTTGATCATAAGCTTGACATGAATTCCTTGAAAGTGCCTAATATTCAAACTGCAGAGTTGTGATCAAATGCAGCCTACATGGAGTTCCCGCTTCCTTAAAAAGTCTTGAATTCTAAAGCGTTCGTTTGTCTTAAATTCATGTTTTAAGTAAGCTGGTCTTATATATTGTTTTGACAGAAATATTTACTCTTTTTTGTATTTTTCTGTCTGGCGAAAGTTTAAGTTGCATTCAAACATCTTTATTGCATTTTTGAGACTGTAAATAACTACTAATGTGCCCTATTTGGCTTTTTTTGCGTCCATCAAGGGTAAGTGCAAATTTATCGCCAGTTCGTACATTTCTGTGGAGATGCAAGTCTTAATTTTCACCCATAATGGTGTTTAAAAGTTTTAAATTTGAGGTGGTAAAACCTGCAGAAACCCTGAATCTAACGTTTGATTAAAAGCCCAAATTTGAAAACCGTTATTTACAGTCAAAACCAGATATTTTCCTACACCTAATAAAAATGCATATGTTTTCTAATTAGCTGCGTTTCTATTGACAATTACAGCATACATTGGAATTATGAAAATAAATTTGCTTAATGGAAACATAACAATTACAAAAACTCACTTTTTTTGATAAGTTGTGAGAAGATGAGGCTTTTTTTAAATAGAAATCTGTGTATTTCACAAACCTGCAGTGGAAACACTTTTTAGCACAAGAGTCATGTGCTCAACAACCAGACATTACTACTGGTGGAAATGACAAAGGAGACGACAGGAAGTGGATCATGGTGACGCGATAAACTTGTTCACGTGTAATTTTTTTTTTTTTTTAAATTGCATTTCTCATTTAATAATAACACAACAACTGTGAAATTGTTTTAAAGACATTAGCAGAATATTGACAAAGTTTTGCTCACGTTTGTAATGGAAACAAAGCTGACGTCTGAAGTTAATCAGACTAAACTTCTCTTGGTCTGGGCCAGTTGGAATTACCAAACATATTTTATGTGAAGGATAACATTTAAATTTAATCCCTGCTGTAGAATACCATCACAATATTAACATTGCAATAATGACATTGCATAATGGTGACTGTCTGCTTGAGCTCATTTGTATTGTTTTAATCTCCAATGTGTTGCTGGAAAATTTACCTTAAAAAGTGCTTGAATGTTGCTGTGGGTAAAACTGCGCAAACCCAACATTTAGAGTTGGATTGAACTCAAGTGACGTGATTTTTTTTTTTTTTTTTGTTTCCAGCCCAAGAAGAAAAAGAAGCCCAAGCCTCAGACGGAGGTTTCCACAGAGGCGCCGGAGGCGCCGGAGGCGGCGTCGCCCGACGAGAGCAAGGACAATGAGATGAACGGTTTCCACGCCAACGGGTCGGTGATGGACGGAGAGTCTCTGGATTCGCTGAGCGAGCAGCTGGACTCTGCCTCCCTGGATGCAGCCGAGCTGGACTCTGAACCCGCTACGCCCGAAACGCCGGGTAAGAACGAACAGCGTGTTGTTCTCCTCTAAGATCTGATGGAAAAAGAAAATCAAAGGATTGGTTGATGTGAAGGGAAAATCTGACCTTTATTGAACTAAAACCACTTGATGTAAAGGTTGAAGCTGCTGATCTTTCAGCTAAAAACCATGACTAGAGCTGGGTGATGAGGTGATTTATCTATTTTTTATATTTATTACATTTTCTGGTTTGGAGGATTTAATATTTGGAAACTGGGGGATTTTTTTTCCCACTCCTTTTGTTTCCATAGTTCATAGAACCACAATGTCTTTTTGTTTTACAGCTTCTATTCATTTCAACTGACAGAAGGTATGACTGTAATAAAAACCTGGGTTTTTTTATGTAACATTCTGTCATTTTTCTTACATTTTTCCTTAATAAAAAAAGAGGGGGTGAATCAATTAAAATCAGAATTAGAATTTTGGATAAATTTACAGATTTTATTTTTAAACTATATTGCCCAGTTCTAGCAATGAACCGAAACTTATTTCACCATAATAAAACTAAAACCTTTATTTGAATTAACCTGCCATGTTGAAGTCGAAGAGGTTTTTGTTGTATTTGGGAAAACTTTTTCCAGCTGCATTTTTTTATTGAGTTTTTAACTATTATTTCCTTACATTAAAAATGTACAATATTTAAAGTTACCACACAGTATTTTTCTTTTAGCAGCCATTTTTTAAAATTAAAAAAACACCCAGTAATTAAAGTGGACTAAAAACAGAAACTGTTTTTAAATTCTCTGTTTTTGCTTCATTTAAATATTGCATATTTCTATTTAATTCTGAGCAGCTGAAAAAATAGTAACTCACAATATAATGTATAATTTTATCTTGCAACATCGTGTCTCCCAAGTACTTTTTACTTGTTGTACTCGAAGCAAATGGTTTATACATATTTATACACTTTGTTGTTTTTTTTTTAGATATAATTAAAGCAAAATCTTAATGCTAAGGATTAATTTCCTAAATTGTGTTTAAATCACACTTTATAATTAAGACACTTGCTTTGCTTTTAATTTTTTTTTTATCTGTTAACTGAAAGCTTAGTTTGTATCACAGCAGGATTTTTCTCACTCTGAAGACGTGTTGAACTTCTGTATCTGAAGCTGGCCGCTCACCCACACACCGCAGCAACAGACTTCACCCACATTTCTGCAGAAAAAACTATTTTTGAAAGACGTAAAACTACAACAAACATCTAAAGGATTTAACGATTGGTGTTTCTCCTCACAGCTGTCGAGGCAGAAAGTATCGTTAGCGCTCCAAGTCCCGCTCCCCAGCAAGGAGGCAGGACTCACCACCAGGTTTCCAGAGGCAACAAGCCCCGGCACAGGACCTCAAACCTTCATCCCTCCTCATCCTCGCTAGCAGCCGCCTTTGATGAGCAGGGATCGTCAGGAGGGAAGAAGATGGGTGAGTAACTTATCCGATATTGATTTCTGTATCGGTCCCAATGTTGGGGCCTGGGGAAAAATCTTAGATTTTGTATCATGACAATGTGCCCCATCCATAAGGGCTGATCTATTCAGTCTAGCTCTATCAGGGTTTCCTCCAGAAACGTTTCCAAGCCTGGTGCTCAGGGCGCTACGCCAGCCACCCGCCGTGTTTTTGATTTAAAAACATGTTTAAAGTTGACAGGAAGTTTGAAAATATAATTTGATGGTTATGCATTTTTGGGAGCTTAACACCTAAACACGAATTATGAAGTCTTAAAGAAGACAATCACTAAAACAACCTAATAAAATAACAAGGCTAACCCTGGTGGGGGTACAAGTGAAGCCTGGTGGCCCGCCAGACTTACAATACTCTGAGGGAAACCCCAGCTGGGCTTTGTGCTCTGAGCAACGTCATGCTTTATTATTAGAGTTCATAATTGCACTTTCTGAACCATTTCAATGGTTTCTTGTAGTTTATTTTTTACTTTTGACTAAGATAGTCAACCTGTTTTTGTCAGGTTGAATTATTTTATTTTTATTTAATATTGGCCGTTATACTCCTGATTACACTTACTGAATAGATTAAAGCCGTGTTGTTCTGACAAACTTGGGAAGCTATTGGTGTGTTTAAGCTGTTGTACAGGTGCAGAGTTATCAAATTAATTAATATTTCCCCAATAAAGGTTGTTTTTATTCTGTAATAATTCAATTCATTTATGTCTGCTTATTTAAAAAAAGAGAACTTTTAAGTTGGTTCAACGCTGTTTTTCTGCATTGGATCTGTTTCGGCTGATGCTAAACCTCAGATATCGGTAACAAAAGTGAAAAATGTGAATCAGTGCATTTTTAACTTAAATCTAAATTAAAACAGACCTCCAGTTGAAGTTAACCTGAACATCAGAGGTTCCTCAGATGTTTAAAAATAATCCGTTTCTCCTCCTCAGCTCCCAACATCGACCGTTCGGTGAAAGACCTGCAGAGATGCACCGTCTCCCTGACGCGCTACAGGATGGTGGTGAAGGAGGAGATGGACTCGTCCATCAAAAGGATGAAACAGACGTTCGCTGAACTCCAGAGCTGGTACGTCGGTTTCCTGTGAAACCTTCACATGTCTGATTCTGCTGAAAGAGGAAATCACCTTTCTGAGGGTTTTAATGACATCTGAGGTGGAAATGATTCAGAAAAAAAGCTCAGCTGGTTCCGAACCTGTGTTGCAAATTAGCCGTCTGAAACGTGCATCAAGACTGAGCTCCTGCAAAGTTTAATCATTTGGATTTGTTCTGCTGGTGCTCAATGACTAAATATGCAAATTTTTAGCTGAAAACAAGTTTATTTCCTCAGATCATAGGAGGGAGGATTGAACTACGATAGTTAAGAGGAGCGCAGTAAATTTCATTCTGACTTTTTTCAAAGAGCAATTTTCTTTATAGCGACTTCATAACTTGTTTTCATGGTTTTGGTTGTAAGTAGGGCTGCAACTAATGATTATTAATTGATTATTGTACCAATCATTCTGTCAAAAATTCACTTTCTCTTTAGTTAACCAATTAAAAAAAATCAATCCTTTTTTAAAATGAGAAAATGATTACATATTTTAGAAAAGTTTTGACTTAATTACTGTTAGGTGTTTCTGCACTGGCCTTTTTTGAGTCTGTGCAGTTAATGATTGATTACTAAACTAGATGAGTTACTTCAATAATCGATTAATCTGATTAATTGTTTCAGCTCTACTGACTGCAAGTGGTTTTTACTTCCTTTTATGTTTTTCTGTGTCTTTATTTTGGATATTTAAAATATCTTTCAGCTCCAGTGTCAAGTCCTTACAAAATTTAAAGTTTATTTGTATTTGAGAGGGTAAATTTGTGTCATTGTGCCATTATCAGTAGGTTACTTTAAAATGATCTCAAAACAACAATATTATGGTTTATCGTAATAATTTCTGATGGAATTTATCATACAGCAAAACGTATCGTAACAGGCCTACTTACAGTTTGTAGTGAATTTGAGTACAGCTCTTTTTATTTCATTACACTCAAAGTTTTATGTTTATGACATGAAGTCAACACAACGTCTTCTGTTAAGTTGTACTGGATAAATGTGACATCTGAGACGGGAAGGTGGCAGAAAAACCTGGTTTACAAAAATAAATGTCTCCATTTTGTTTGTTCTGTGGTTTTCCTGCCTGAGTTGTTACCTGTGACGATGTCGGCACAACAAACAGCAGGATGGTCACATGAAGAGCAAACTGATCACAGATTTCAGATGGGAGAACATCCCTGCATCTCGACAGTCTAAATATGACTTGTAGCTATGAAGTGTCGCCCTGCAGCGTTTTCAAATGTTTCCAATGCAGTAAAATACGTTTAGTTTTATTGTTTTCCCACTTTGGTGATTTCTGTGACCTTTTTATACAGCTAAATCTAAAAAAAACCCATTGGAATATTGTTGAAAAGTAAATTTATTTCACTTGTTGAGTTAAAAACATTAATAATTGTAGATTAGGACTGAAACAAAAGTCTTTAGTAATCGACTTAATCTAAAGTTAAATCAGGCCAAACTTCTCGTTTTAGGTTTATCAAAATTATTTCTATTTGCAACAAGAGTGAGATATTTATTTATTAATGTTTAATAATGCCTAGTGTAACAATAAATCAATTAATTGCATCATAAATTAAAACTATTTGAATAATTTTCCATTTGCATTATTGCTGCTTTTTCTTGTTTCTCTAGTGAAAGATGGAAAATGATTCTCTGCTTTAATCAACTGGCTACTTTTTTGAAGGAGAGTTTAGTTTAGAGATTTCAGCTTCAATTTAATTTGTAGCTTTGTGTATTTTGTTTATTTATTTTGGGTATTTAAAATGTCTTCCAGTTCAAGTGTTAAATATTCATTAGAAATAAAAGTCTAGACATCTTCGAGACGGTTTTCTTGCATTATTATGCCATTACTGTTATGGTCTCAAAACGACAACATTATCATTTATTGCACTAACATCCAGGTCAATTTATCATCCAGAAAAACAGAACTGTGTCCAGCCTGGCCTTAATGGATGCATAAATGTTTTATAAATCAAACCCAAGTGATCTAAAATTTAAAGGTACAATGATTTTTTACCCCCCTTAATTATATTTAGACAGTTTTTAAATAGTGACAGCATTTCTGCTCCAAACTGTTCTGGTTTTATAATTGAGAAAAGTTGTTCGTCTTCAAGTGAGTTACTTGTTGTCATCTCGTTTTCTTTCCAGCTTAATGGACAGAGAAGTGACTCTTCTGGGAGAGATGGACAAAGTGAAAGCCGAGGCCAGTAAGTGCTGCGTTTTCAAGTGTTTTTTCTCTGCGCTCGGCTCGTCACCGATGCCCAGAGCTGCTGGTATTCTTCCATCTTATGGTCACCTGACTGAAAGCCCCGAAGAGTCTGACCCAAATCATTCCCAGAAGGAGAAACAGAGATTGTTGTGGAACAGCAAGTCCCAGTTTCCTGAAAAGTGTAGCGGCGCCCTGAGGGCGCTGATCTACCTGCAGCTCCTGCTGTGTGTTTGTGTGTGTGTAACATGACAGAGCAGGACTTCATATTTGTATAAGTAGGCCATTCTCTCTCCCTCTGTCCTCTCAGTGTGGAGTGTTTGAGGCCTGGAAACGCTGAATAGTGTCAGGTGTCGAGGGAGACTCAATGCTGCCTTTGTGCAAGGTGTGCAGTGAATTGAGTGGAAACTTGAGTTCCTCCTCAACGGAACCAAAGCGGTTTCTTGAAAACTTACACCTTAATGTTGCGTTATAAAAATGTTTATTCTGATGGGAAATTATTTTTAATCAGTGCCTCACTACCTGGTTGCAGGAAAGGTGAAGTTTGTGCTTTAAAAACATCTCTAAACTCTATTTTGCTAAAATCAATGATATCCTACAAGCTTTCTGGAAAAACGGATAGTTTTTCCCAAATCAGGAGAGAACTAAATGCTTTATTCCATTTATGCAGCTGCCTTTTCATGCACACTTTTATTCATGCATGCATCTTTCTGATCATTCCTCCGTCTTTTTTGTCTCTCCTTGCCCTACATTCATCTTGCATTTTTGCAGAAAATGAGAAATTATCTAGAAAAAACTGGAGAATCTAAAAACGAGTTATGGAAATAATCTATGGCTCTCGCTGCTGTCTGTCTTTATATAAATCCTCCTGTCAAGAGTGATTAAAACATGTCTCTTCACTAACGCTAAATAGTGGCTGTAGCATTAAGAAAAGAAGAGGAAATTTGTTTTAAGTTGCTGCGTTTGATCAAAAGTTTAGATTTGAGCAACTTTTAACCAATCATGATCGATCACTGCTTCTGCTCTGCAGTGATCAGAACCTGCCACTAGGGGGCCACAGATCTTATGCAAATATCTTGGTACACTTGAAATAAGATGAAACTATTTTACAAGCAACTTTTCAGCAAAATATAGGAGCTTGAAATAAGTCAGTAATTCCTTTATTTGAATAAAAGGAGGTACTGGTTCCACTGGATTATTTCACCTTTAACAGGACATGTGTCCATGCCAAGTGAGGTTGGTGCTATTTATCAACATGAAGGACTTAAACAAGCTCATATTTTCTGCTAAAAAGTTATTTGTAATTTAGTATACTTTAAGATAAAACTAGGATATTTCTAGTAGAAACTGGACCAAAAATACTTGGTAAGGTTTTGTGTTTTTGCAGTTTCTTTATTGCTTTGTGTTAGAAACCTCACAGGACTCTGAGGAGGTTCAGTTTAATTTATCCTTTGATATTTTCTTGTTTTCTGCAGACTTTACTCTTAACATTTCTAATACTAGGCGCCTCTTTGAACTTTGCTTGGATGCAAATATCTGCAGCCTGTAGTTTGTTTCTGTCAGACACGTTGCCGGTTTAATCTGACCTGATATCTAAACTGATCCAGTCCTACAGTTAAACCCTTTTTCTCTCTCTGAGTTTCTGTTTTTTGTTGTGTTGCAGTGACGATTCTGGACGCTCGGCAGAAGCGAGCGGAGGAGCTGAAGCGGCTGACAGACCGGTCCGGTTCCATGTCTGACGATCAGCTGACTGAGCTGCGCGCCGACATCAAGGTGCTGCGAGATTTTCACTCTGCTTTATTTAAATTAACTTTTATTTTTTGGGATTAAACTATATGAATGAAAGACTTTAACATTCTGGCTTGATATAAGCAGAGAGTTTTATTGTTTTTGTGTGTTTTTTTTCCCCAGCATTTTGTGAGTGAACGTAAATACGACGAGGACCTTGGGAAAGCTTTAAGATTTACATTTGACCTTGAGCCGCTGAAGACGAGCATCTCCGGGTTTGGATCAGGTACTTTATTTTTCTCTTTCATTTATATTTTAATATGAATAAAGTCCAGTTTTATCCCTCTTATCCTCATGGAGACACTTTTAACTCTTAGGTTATCCAAAAATGTAAAGGTTGAGACATCAGGCGTTTTGAAAACGATCAGATATTTATCAGAATTAGAACCACATATGGACGTGGCATAAATCAGATTTATTTTGTTTTTGCGTGAAAACATTGTAATCACTCCATTTGCTGCATGTTTTCCCCTCTTTCTCCACCCGGGTTCCTGTCGCACCAGACGCTCACACCCGTCTGATCATGTTGCTCATGATCCTGAACTGTTGACGGAGAGCAACAGAGAAAACGTCTTTATAGCAAGTTATGATGAAATTTTATAGTAGAATCTTAAAAATCAAATGATTTCTTATCGTCTGGCTGCTTCTTCACACACGTCGGCTAAAATCCTCTGAGATTCGGTCGGCTGACAAACACAGCTTTATCGTGATCACAACGCTCATTTATTTTTAACCTACAAAGACGTTACTGGCTCTTGAAACCCTTAATTCTCAGAGTATAACTGTTTGTGGTTAAATTAAGCTTCTTCAAAGGTCAGTTTTGTTTTGTTAAAGAGGCAGGAATCATGTTTTACCGTTTCTGACTCTGTGTTTCTTGTAGTGTACCATCCACGTACGGGCTACTCGGACCGGTCCCGCTGTAGCTCCACGTCCTCCTCTGTTGCCAGCCCGGTCCAAACGGAGACCCCTCCTCCCACCCAGACCCAAACGGCCCCCGCTGAAAACCGCCCGCCTCCAGTCAAACAGGTGAGAAAGAAAAAAACTCATAAATCGTCTTTATCACACTTTTACTTCTAAAACGTCTCAATACCAGAGCAAAAAAGTGGCACATAATTGTTAAATTGACTGAAAGTACTTCTTAAACCTGTGGCCTAGTCAAAGTCCAGGCCTAAATCCAATTAGAAATGTGTAAAGATTTGAAAATTTGACTGTAACTGCAGTGAAAGAGTGGAGAGTTGATTTAAATGCAACTGTTTTTATTTGTAACAATTAAATATTGCAGTCGATTAAAACGTGATCCGATTATTTACTCTTCTTTTGTCACCTTGAAATGTAAATATGCATAATTTAAAAACGCTTAAGAAAATATTCTATTATCTCAAACCAAACATCTCAGTTTTCCAGGTTTTTATATTCAGGATATTTTTAAAATAAGTTTTTTTTGTTTAAAATGTCAATAATAAGCTGGTTTTGCCTCAGGAGGATAATAGGTTATCGTTGCAATATATCCTGCCTTGGTTTGGTGTAAACTTTGATTTTAGTAAAATAAAACTTTTATCCAAACTCAGGATGAAATTTGCCGCTTGGCTCCACTTCGACTCTCTCTGTTCATCTTTTCGTTCACATTAGTGACTCTGAACAAGTAACCCTCTTCATATGAGAGGAGTTTAGGTGAAACTTGGTAGAGCGATTAATCTGCGTAAAGTAATATTGTTAAACAATTTAGATTAATTGGTTGAGAACCCTACAAATAAAGAAAATTATTAATTTGTCTATTTTCAGTGAATTCTCACTTTGTCGTTCATCACAAAAATTCCAAACAAAACATTAAACATTTTGGATGTTTTTATGTCTCCATTTGGGTCTCGAACTGTTTCTAAAAACAACTTAAGCACTTGAGAGAAAAAAAAAACACTCGGCTGTTTTTTAATAATTGGTTCATGTTTTTTGGTGTGTGGAAAACGAGTTGCTTCTCAAACATCCTGGTAAGCCACATTCAATGGTCACTGCGTTGTTACTTAGCAAACCAAACAGAGCTCCAGCATGTTTGGTCAGCTGGTTTTGCCACTGTATGTGCTGTACAATGGCTGCTGGAAAAGAAAAGTGTTTTGTTGTTTACTTAACATTCAGAAACCACTTGCTTCATTCTGGCTGGTTGTGTAGGAGCCTCTACTAATGCTTTTCAAAGATGTATGGTTGTATATCTGTTTGCAGCCATTTTCTTTCCATGCGAGTAAACGTTGAGTAGGGGGCGTGGCCAGCAGCAGCTAATTTGAATTTAAAGTGGCAGGAAGCCCTAAAACCAACAAAGAATGATTCTGTTAAAAAAAAAAAAAAAGAAAAAAAAAGTAATGCTTCTTATCGACCACAGACTGATCCTAACCTGTTCAGGGAATCATAATAGTTCACCTTTAACTTTCACATCTTGTCACGTTACAGGCACAAACTTCAAAAGAGTTTTAAAAACTCAGTTTACTCATTTCCCGTTTTAACTTCGTCCTCAGATTTTCCAGGGAAACAGGCGAACCTTCCAGGGACCCGGCTACCACCCGGGCGGCCAGCGGTTCAACGGCAGCTCCCACCACGACAGGAACGCCGGGCGCGGGAGCCACCGTTACCAGGGCGACGCCGGCTCCTCCGGCCCGTCCTCGCAGCAGCCGCCCCACGGCTCCAGGGGCCCCTCGCACCCCCAGCCCCACCCGGACCGGCCCGCCCACAACGGCCTGCCGCAGCGGCTCCCTCGAACGCACTGCCCCTGACCCCGGAGCCCGCCTCGCTCAATCAAACACATCCACTACCCCGCCTCACCCTGCGCCCCATCACCCCTCCACCCCAACGCCCTTCAATGAAGAATAGCATACAAGTTTACATATTTCAGTCAGTTGAGCTGTAGCGCCGCCGCTCTGCATCACTCTGTTCATTCTTTGAACTTGAAAAGCTCCGACTGTCTCTCTCCTCCTTTCGTTTCCTCTCGGTTTCCGTGACACTTTCTATCTTTAGCCTCTGCTGCTGTGGCGCGATTTACCTGCAACAATCTGTGCACTATTGAAGTTGAACTCTTAGTACTTTTTCTCTTTTTGCGCCGTCAGCTCTCTGATTTGAATTTTTTGTTTTTTCGTCTCCAGGAACCATTTCAATGCCTTCGCTGTTTGAGGGGAGGCAAAAAAAAAGTGTTGTGTAAAAGTAGTTGTAGCTTCGAAGGGGCTTTCCGACATGCAATCAACACTGCAGACTGTCTGCTTCGCTGGGTGGAAACGAGACATATCAAACTGTAAATCAGAGCTTAACGTTCGGCTGCTACAAGCTGTAGGGGAAACTTAATGTTTGGATACAAAAGGAGTAGGTTAACTTTTATAAAAAAAATAATAATGATGATAATAAAAAATAGGTTCTCACTCCTTTTCTCTCTGCTGGATCACTTTGTTTGCTCTCCGGTTCTGTAGGGAGTTGAGACTATTCCTGTTTTCGCCCGAAGTGGGATCCATTATTTTCTGGCTAAGAGGGCTCATAAGCTTTTTTTTTTTTCTTTTTTTGTGAACTATTAATGAAGGAGGCTTTGTGTACACATGGCGTTTCATAGTCCAGAGCATTTATTCAGCTGGATGTTCTCCTGCACGCCCAGTTCCTTGCTTTATTCTGTTTCTCTTTTTATGCACACGAGTGGCATAATCATGTCCTGCTTGCCTTTAGTCGCAGATTTCACATTTGCCTTTCTGCAAACACAGACGTCTCCGTCAGAACCTGGATTTCAGGCTCCGTGTTTTTGTTTTTTGTTTGTTGTCTGAGTGGAGAAGTAAAGTTCTCGTAGGAGGATCGAACGCATCGGGCCGGTGTAGATTTCATCTTTCCACGGCTGCCAAGGCGTCGCTTCAAGCTGCTTTTTGGGGTTGAATTTCCCTCTTTGTGTCCAGTTTGAGAACAAAACGCTGGCGAATACCTCGTAGCCGGTCTTCTTCTGTCGCGACCCGTTTTCTCATTAAGAGACGGCCGACCCCTGTGATTCCTCGCCGCCTGCGTCGACGTAGTTGTGTACATAGAGCTGCAGCGCCGTAGTGGGAAACCAGTCGTGTTACTTTATTGCTTCATGTCGTTATCATGTCGTCTTCCTTCAAGAGGGAAGGGAAAAATTCATCTTTAAGCTTCTTTTCTTCCCTAATTTTCTTTTTAGTTTTTTGGAGTTTAAGGTAAAAATATTTACTTTACAAGTTAAATTAGTGATTATTGTGGAGAAACTAGCGATGGGGATGAATAAATGGTGATTAGGATTGACTGAACTTAGTTTTTTTTGATTTGGGAGAATGATTGTTGGTTTTCTCATAGGATTTTAGAGCATATATGATGGTATTGTGAGCAGCCGGTTAGTGTATGATGATGTAGACAGGAGGATTCTGGATGTGATCCTCAGACGTTGCCGTTTGTGCAGAAATTGTTTCGACTTAAAGCTTAAAACTCGCTGTCAGCAGTAACTGAGCAGGCTTAAAAATCATGAAAATTACCGCAAAAGTAGGGAGATACTTTGATTTTTTCTTTTTTTTTGTTTTGTTTTTTGCATGGAGTTCAAAAAAACTCGCCCAGGTTTCTTTTTTAAATCACAAAAGATTCATATTAGCTGAAGTTGTACCGAGTGCTACAACCTTCCTCATCAGCTGTTTGCCTGAGAACGGGCAGCACTGTGTACTGAACCAGACTGCAGGACACATCGGACACAAATCCTCCGACGCCCCGCGAGAAACGCTGGGTTCTCATCCACATGTTGCGTTTTACATTCCAGGCTCCAGAAACGTTTGGGTTTTTTTACTACAGAAGTGACAAAAAAATAACATCTAAAGCGGATAAATTCAGCTCATTTAATTTTATGTTTTTTACTTCTTCCTCCTACGCTGCTTCAGTTGTGATTCTTTCCTGTACATACATATATGTAGCTATATGATTCTGTGCTCACGCCGGGCATTTTTTGTATGTGATATTCATACTAGGCATATTTGAAATCAGAAACATCTGGTTTGTTCATTCTTCCAACTGTAAACTCAAGTGCCTTTTCTTGTCCCTCCGACATTTTCTCCTTCACCACAGTACGGACCAAAGACGTCGACCGTCCAGCCCCGTCTCTCTCTCCCTCTCACTGAATGGCACACTTTTCATTTACTACAAATAAAACTGTTTGCAATACCAAATGTGTATCCTGGAGTTTTTGTATTTGACAAAACGACAAAACAAGCAAGAGTGATCTTAGTAAGTAAAAAAAAAAAAACCCTCCAATGAGGATTTAATTTATTATGAGGTGAAAACCTTAGTTGTAGTTTTCTTGGGAACATTACATCAGATAAGAGGGGGAATAGTACTGTATGTAATTTATTCTGCATCTTTATTTACATAAAAAAATTACCTAGTTCAAATCGACCAGCTCTTGTTTTTAAAGGTCATATTTTGTAACCTTACAATTGATTTTTTTTATTAGATTACATAAATTTACAAGTAAATTTAAATCTCACTAGACTCATGCTGAAAAATGTATAAAACCCAGAAATAATGACTTTACTCATTAAAGTAAGTATTTTGACAGGTTTGTTTTCGCTAAAGAAAGAGAAGCTCAAGTTCTGAAAGATGTCCAATACCACATCCAGCCAGCAGATGGCGGTATTGTACAGAACTAGATGTGAAGCTGGAGCAGCAACTTCCTGCATAATCAGGATTTCCCAACCAAAATGTCAGGCGACTCCACTGAGAAACTGAAGTTTGTTGGGGAAAAAAATATTTTTTAATTATAACACCTGAAATCACCTCGATAGGCTTAAACATATTTATTCAATTTGTTCTGCCTCTTTTTCTTTGACAATTTGGTCTTTAAAGTTGCAGTATATAACTTTGATTTTATATATATATATATATTTACTTTTTGTTTTTATTTATTTACATATTAAAGATGTAAATGTCATGAAGGCATAGTATTAGAACATTTTAAAATCAGCTCATGGGATAAAAGTTTCCCTTGCTATAGGTGAAATATGCTCGTACTTTTGAAAATCCTATCAAGGAATTATTGCCTCAAAACAAGCTCCTATATCTTGCTGAAAGTGTAAGTTTTGTTTTATTTCTACACAAAAAACATGGTAAAAAAAAAAACAAAAACTACTAGGAATTCAATTTATGTAACTTAAAACTTTTATTTTGAAATACAAAAAAAAACTGTTTGGTCACTGATTCAATAATGAAGCCTCTCCAGTTGAAATGAACTGTACAAACATTCAATATTGCTTGACATGATGCAAAAAGAAATGAGTGGATTGACGACGGCTGATCCAGTGTGGCTGTAAGGTCAGAGGTCAGATCACAGCCCCATCACTGAGGGAAACGCAGCAGCGCCTGTTGAAGGTAGCAAACACTTCAGAGTATTTTCTCATGTCTCTGGTGCCGTTTTGTCCTACCTTGACTGTCTCCAGTATCCGAGTCTGGGACTTTCCAGTCCAGCTGCCGGCCTTTTTCGTAGAGTCCCTTCAGGACCTTCCTTACTTCGTCGCTCCCTCCGCTGCGGCTGAGCTCCAGGTACTTCCTGTAGAGCTGCAGGGCGGTGCGTGCGTCCTCTATGCTGTCGTGGGTTTCCCCCTGGATGTTGAGATCTAGCGGCACGACACAGACAACAATCTGGAATGACCGGCTTTCACTTTTTACTCTTCAGCATTCCAGATTTTTCCCAGTATTCATTTCCAGTTTGGATATTCCAGAAATGCAGGAGCGGGAGATGAGATGGTGGCTGAGATGAAGGAGAAGGTGCAATTCACTGGAAAAAATGAAATCCTACCAAGTGTTTGGTAAATATCTGCAGATGAGGATTAGAGAAATTTTCTTCTCAGAATTCTGACTTTAATCATGAAATTCTGACTTTCATATCAGAATTCTGACTTTTTAATCTCAGAATGTTCACTTTAGTCTCAGTTTCCTTTTATTCATATTTTGAATTTTTAATTTCAGTATTTTTGCTTTAGTCTCAGAGTTTTCTTTTTTTCAGATTTAGATTTTTTAATCTCAGAATTTTGCCTTTTTAATCATAATTCTGACCTTTTAATCTCAGAATTTTCACTTTAGTTTGAGTTTCATTTTTTGGGATTTTGACTTGAATCTAAGAATTTTAAATTAAAGTTCACATTTCTGATTTTAATCTCAGAGTTCAAATTTTTCCTCAGATTTTCCACTTTTTTCTCGGAATTCTGACGTTTTTCCCTCCGATTTTGACTTTAAGCTGAATTTTAATTCTGGTCAACCTGTGTAAATCGAAATAAATATCCAAACATTCAACAATGTGGTTAGTATATTAAAATAATCACAGCATTAAATATAAAACCATGCAGATCTTTATGTTTTCCTCCAACATGAAACCATTTTCTTCAGGCAGAGTTTTCAACATGGCAGCCGGATAATTTAATATCAGATTATATATGGATATTAAAAAGTGTCTGTCACATCGGCTCTGTGGCGTTTATAAATGCTGGATCGTCTCACCTAAGTAGTACCAAGCCAGGAATCGTAAGGAAATCATTCTCTTCCGGGGCAAATGGAAAAGGTAGACGGTGTCGATGACTTGATCCTTGGGGACCTTAAAGACACCAAATATTCAGAGTTTACATAGTAAAATGTTTTAACATTACATTACTGAATCTGACTGGAAATAACTAAATCCATCAACCTACCAGGAGATTAATGACCCGGAAGTCTTTCTGCAAACCGTGGCCGACGAAGCGAACGCCGGTGTCGATGAGGAAGCGAAGCTTTAGGTATGTGGACTTCAGTGTGGTCAAATGTTTGGAGGAAATTTTAGCATCCAGATCTCCTGGTTTGATGCCGGAGTACTGCGTCAAATAGTCGACCACCTACAAAACAAACTACACCGTAAAACTAGCTGCTCCATGTTTTCTGCTCAACCATTGAATGTAATAAGGACAGAAAAAAAGCTAAATGTGCTGCAGTTTCCTTAATGCAGGAAGTAGTTTGGATTCAGTAGTTTGTTGATGTATTTACAGACCAAATGCTATAAGAATTTAGTGCAGCATATTACTGGAAAAATATTTAAAGTGCAGATACAAGCATAAAAATTAAATATTCACTCAGGCCATAAGTTTATATTTTTCATATTTCCCATTAGCCACTTGAATTTCAGGATGACGACCATTTTTCAAAATGGCCGCCAAAACTAAGAACATTGCTGATTCCAAGTTTTACACCAGTCATCAACTGGAAGTAGATTAAAATGTGTGAGACAGTCGTCTTAATGGTTAGCATTAGCTTCTGCTAATTTTTATGTGTTTAGCAGTGTAGCATTAGCTTTTGCTAATGTTATGTGTTCAGTGGATTGGCATTAGCTTCTGCTAATATTTTTGTTAAGCTGTTTAGCTTTAGGTTTCACTAATGTTTTTGTGTTTATCATTTAGCTTTAGCAAAGCTAAGATTCTTGATTAGCTGATTGGTGGTTGGTGAACCTTATTCTTTAGGTTAGCTGTGCCCAAAATAGCTACCGTCAATTTTAGTGCTAACATATATTCTCCATCACAACCATAGTGGCCATTTTGAAAAATGTCCACCAAAAAAGGAAGCACAAAATATAGAAAATATGTACAATTTCTGTCTTAACCAATTAATAATGTATGATTGAAATATGAAGGCTATTATTTAAAACCAAACATAATCATCTAAGAAGGTATTTTCCATTATATCTGTGAAAAATAAAAAGTAAACATAATTTTTATGGAGTCAGTTCTGTATGTTTTGACGACACAGTGATAAATATTGGCACATTTAGAATAAATTTTCCTTGAAGACAATGGCGGCCATCTTGAATTTGTCATTGGCTAATATTATATTTTTTCCAAAAAGCGAGGAACTGGGAACATCTGTACCAAGTTGGGTTCCTGTAAAATACTTAGCTGAAATATTCAGCTGTCTGCCGCACTAACAGGAAGCATATGAAGGCAGATGAAGGACCCAGGGTGTTGCTCACCTGCTCCTGCGTGGAGATGTAGTCGTCGATGAAGGGGACGCCCTCGGTGGGCCCCTGGCCCCTCACACAGGTGATCCTGGCTACCGACATCTGACTGGGTTTGATGGTGGACTTGGTGCCGTCACTCCGCAGCTCAGCCTCTTCCTGCAAAGTCAGTCAGGTCATTTTATGATGGAATATTCCAGTATTCATATAATACTCCAGATTTAAAAAGTTACTGGGAGAGTCGGAAGAATCAGACACATGACAGACCCAGGATTTGAACAGAAAGCTTCAAGTTTTGTCTTGTTTTTTGAAAATATTTATAAATTCAACTGTTTAGATAAAACGTGAAACATTAGGAAAAATAGAAATGAAGTCCATCCATCCGTCTCTCATCCATCCATCCATCCATCTATAAGACAATTTATCCACCCATCTGTTTATTTAACCATCCATCCATTCACCCATCCATGTTTCCATCCATCCATTTATCTCTAGATCCATCCCTCCATCCATCCATCCGGCCATCTATGACACAATTTGTCCATCTCACCATCCATCTGTCCAATCTGTCCATTTCTCCATCATTCATCCGTTTGACTATTCACCCATCCATGTTTCCATCCTCCCATCCATTTATTTAACCATCCATCCATCCATTTATCTCTAGATCCATCCATCCATCCATCCATTTATCTCTAGATCCATCCATCCATCCATTTATCTCTAGATCCATCCATCCATCCATCCTCTTATTTAACCTTCCATCCATCCATCCTTTTATTTAACCATCGATTCATCCATTTATCTCTAGATCCATTCCTCCATCCATCCATCCATCCCTCCAACATCCATCCATCCATATCTCCCTCCTTCCTCCCTCCTCCATCCATCCATCTCCCTTCCTCCTCCCTCCTCCCTCCCTCCATCCATCTCTCCCTCCATCCATCAATCCATCCATCCCTCCATCCATCTCTCCCTCCCTCCCCCCTCCTCCATCCATCCATCCCTCCCTCCCTCCCTCCCTCCATCCATCCATTTATCTCTAGATCCATCCATCCATCCATCCATCCTCTTATTTAACCATCCATCCATCCATCCATCCTTTTATTTAACCATCCATTCATCCATTTA
>CAEGAF010136349.1:0-10581 GCA_903067075.1 Micropoecilia bifurca | reverse complement strand
ATGTATATATATATATTTGTTTATATATATATATATATATATATATATATATATATATATAAATGCTTACAAGCAATCTGCAACATCCTGTTACTTTTACTCTTTTGCCTATTTTTTTTTTTCATGAAATGGAAAAAAACTTTAAAATCTGTGAAGCCGAATGCCTTGATTGCATTTCAGAACTGGATTAGCACACAAAATATTTCAGTTACAAACTCAAAGGTGATCATGGTTTTGCAAAGGCGATAAAAATTAATATATTCAGAGGTTACGTAATAGCCCAGCAGTAACAGGGGCTGTTTTTGAGCGTGTGCTGCGAGACAGAGAACAGGTATACTCACATGATCTAACGTGGCTGACCTCCATACAAGATTAGACAATTGTCCTGTGAAGTGTGCAAACAGTTTTGACTTCACGTTCTCGTTGACAGAACTTTTTTTTTTTTCCTTGAGGTGCATTGTGTACACTTTATGTTTTAACTTACCAAAAAATTTGTCTGTGGAAAATTACATAACACTGATGAGGATTATGTAAACGAGGAGAAAGTATATATCTCCAACCAGCAAGGCTTTTCTTTCCCATATAAAACACCCACTCTTACGCACAGGCACACATACTTACACATGCACATGCTGTTAAAAATATATCATGCTACAAGAAGCAAAGAGAAAAACCTGTCCCTGCGGACGAGCTCGGATGCTGAAAGCAATTCAGCTGGTGTAGACAAACCTCCATTATGATAGTCCTTTAATAAAACTTCAAAAGCACTCACCCAGAAATATGTAGAGTCCATCCTGCTGTGCAGCTTTGCTTAAAGACTTGAGAGTTTTTGGCTCTAATGGTGCGCTTCTGACCCAAAAGTAGGACAAGGACGAGCTTTGGTCATCTAAACAGGCTGGACCCAAGCAGCGCATCCAGATCATGGGGCTGCTGTTTTGAACAGTGGCCTACTTTTACATTAGGTGGGGCCACAGGCTCAGCATTTATCACATCTACCTTTTTAGCTCATCAGAAGGAACACTGCCACAAAAATACATTCCTCTACTTATAGATGGGTTCAGTTTTTGCCTTTTTGTCACACGCATTCCAGCTCAACAAACGTTTATATCAAAGATAAAAGTAGTAAATACAAAACACAGTTTTTAAACGATGATTTCATTTATTAAGCAAAGCAAAAAAACAAAAAAACAACAAAAAAAAAAAAACAATTCAAGCTAACCTCGGCTTGTGTGGAAATGTAATTTCACAAAATGTATTTTTTGCCCCAAAGTGTTGGTGGCATCACAAGGTTTTTTTTTTCCAGATTTTCACTGAGGAAAACAATATTCATGCAATTTTTACCAAATCTTCTTCTTATCGTCTAATCATGAACCTTAACTGCTGAACTTTGGATGTTCTTTTAGTTTTTTTTTTCAGCTCTCCTGAATGAGCCATTTATGCACCTCTAGAGTGATTTTGGTTGGCTGGGTTCCTGGGAAAGATCACCACTGTTTCATGTTTTCTCTCACTGTGTGTCACTACGGTCCCAAAGTCTTCGAAATGGCTTTGTTGCCCTTTACTATGGATTTTTGGAAATCGTCAAGCATACTTGTGTCCGAAAGACTCTAACCAAAACATGATACAAGACAAGGGAGCACTCATATATTTACTTGTTTCCCTTAATAGGTTTAATTGTCATTTGAAACTGCATCTTGTATTAACACAAGTTATCTTTGTTTGATATTAAAAGTTGTTTTGTAATCTGAAAGATTTTCAAAATACTTCCTCAAAATATTTATTTAAGTCTATTTCAATAAACGACAATAAAATTAGCTTTTATTAAATGACTGATGCACATTTCAGTCTTTTACTTGCAGACTCTAGCTCTGTCTGTGCCAAAAATATTCATTTTGCATAAAAATGTAGAACATTCCTGATTTGTCAGGGACAGGAGACACCCACAGGTGGCAGCTCACTAGCTTGAGAAAGTGCCAATTTCTTGGTGTTGCTTAGAGGGTCGTCACTGTTAGGCGGGCACAGCTGCTCTCTTTATTCCAGCAGCAGACCATGCTCAGTGCAGGTGATGTGTGCAATTCACCATATGTGCGGAAACATGCTACAGTTTTGGATTCTGGGTATGGATTTGTGTGTCACAACACAGATGGCCGCTGATGGTTGCTGATGTACGTCGAATTAGTTTCTGAGAGACGTAATGAAGACTGCCTCAACAGATTGCTTTTCATAGTTGGTCCATGCAAGGAAGCTTGGGGTTTGTTAGCAGCGCGTCGATACACCTGCTGCGACAAACCTAAAAATATAAATACAGTTTTTGATGCGCTGGTAAAAGCACTGGCTTTACTCTGCTTCTTTTTTTTTTAAAGTGTCATTAACAAAAACATTGTTTCTGCTGCCTGGAGTCTGTCTGCAGCACTTAGCAATTTGAACTTTTAAATAATTTTTGACTCAGATATTTAATTCTTTCTGTGAAGAGACATTGATGACCTTTCTCTTTGTGTTTTTATGCCTATATGTAGGAATAGATATTTACATACTTCATCGCACAACTGCCAAAATCACTAAAAGATAAAATGCTAAAAATTTAATTTGAAAAGTGTGGCAAGCATTTGTTAAGTCCTTACCTTTCTGGACCACCTTTATTGACAATTACAGTTGCAAGTCTTTTGAGATAATTCTCTACCAGATGATATTTTTTTCTTATTCTTTACAAAATAGTTTGAGCTTTGTCAAATTGTGCATCTACAGATTCTACGCATGCCTTAAGTCTGGGCTTTAACTAGGCCGTTTTATCAAATGAAAATTACTTCATTTGCTTTAGTAATGGCTGTATGATTCATCACAAGATTATCCTCCTGCTGGAAGGTGAACCATTGGCTCAAAGCAATATTATGTTAACCTGACTTAGGGTTAAAAATAAACTGCCAGCATCTGAAAGAAAATGGTAGAACAGAATGGAAACGATAAAATGCACAATAACTACTTTAAAAACTGACACCATCTTTTTTTATTTAGATTTGCATACAAACCCAAACATACACTCATAAAGATGTCAATTGATAATATTACTCACTAGAGTTCATTCAGTGCTCTGATTCTGGTTTGCAATTTAGCATGTATTTTATGGAGTTTTGTGTGATAAACCAATAGTATTGAAAGGAATATGATTTATGGTTTTCAAGATTTTTTTTACAGTTAAAAAACATTTCACTGAATGCACAACCTCATGTTAGCTTATCACATAAAGTCCCAATAAATTAGGTCAAAGTTTGTGTTTGCAATGTGGCAAAACGCTGAAGCGGTACGAATACTCCAGTATGGCACTGTGCTATTCATCCCTTCAAATAGGTGATTATTAGCAGAGCTACAGGTCTGTGGCAAACGACTTAATTATCTCTTTTATTGGGTCAGCCAGCGACAAAGTCACAGAGAATAAGAAGTCTTTAAAGCCCAACATATTTTATTGTGATGTCAAGTGGGCATGAGAGGCAGCCAGAGTCTCGTCTCCTCCTCTTTGCTTTCCTTCACAGCCTTGACAACATGTAGTACAGTGACAAGTATCCCATAGCTTCCTCTTGTGCAGACAGGCAGAGAATGTGTCTGACCGTCAGACTGAGCCGTGATACTACCAAGCGAAGCAGAAATGTAACTCAAGCCGTCCCTGCGGTCCTTGATATGCAAGTGGCTGGTAGAGGTAAACCAGGCTGCAGCATAGAACATTGACAAAGCGTCGTGGGCGTCATGCACATGCCGGCAGCATGAGTAATACATGGAAATTGGCCTAAAAGGATCATTTGTGTTTCAGGTTCTTTGCTGATCACATTAATAAAGAAGATCTGTCAAGCACAAACAGAAAAGCTACCACACAAAAAAAAAAAACGTGTGCTATCTCACTCTAAATACCAAGATTAACAGATCAATAAACAAGAAGCACCATAAAAATACTCATGTTTCAATAGCTATCTCATGGGCTTGTTAACTAGCATTTGGCACACAGATGCAGCAGAACCAGTCGCACATTGGACAAGGTACTATGCTGACTAACACTCGCCTTGCTTGTTAGCTTGCAGTAACCTTTCCTTGTTGATAATGCCCACCAACCCACAAGCTTGCTAATTAATAGGCAGCTGGGGACTTCTTAGGGTGCTAATGCATTCACTTGTCCACTGCAGCATGTAATGATATAGCTCACATTCGCCCTCGTGGCATATCAGCATGAGTAAGTAGCTGGTGGTGGGAGTAAAGCCCTAATGTTAATCTGAAAAATACACCAGCGTAAGAGAATGTTTCTGGGATTATGTAACCTTGTGGGTACAATGTATGTGCTGTATGTGCTGATGTTAGTGTGGGATGGACACAGCAAATGATTATACACACAACGCCGAGGTTGAAGTCACTAACAGCAGAGCTACAACATTTTCAGAAAATGATTTTACGCAGTGATAGCACAGATGTCCCATTGATCTTGATGTATTTTAGCCTAAAACCAGAAGCTTTGATCCATAAAATAGTACACTGAGAATATTCTCTGTCCTATACAGCAGCTGTGAAAAGTAAAATTACCTTTTAAAGAAGATGTTCACTGAGATATGAAGGAACACAAAAGACTGTCTGGGCTGGTAATGCATGGAGTTGAACACCATCTGCTGGTCAGTTTCTGAGTTGCTACTGAAGATTTGATCTGAGTCGGACATACTGTACGATTCTTGTTGGCGTTAATTCATAATGTTTTGAACACCTGCAGCTTGCTTGTACGATCTTTGATTGATTTCCTTTTTTTAGACTCTTTGGTTGCTCAGCACTCAGAAAGAAAATGGGTAGATGAAGAAGGGGAAAAGACTCAATAATCAGGAATTAAATTCCAGCCTGATAAAACTAAAATGGGGATGAAAACACCCCTCACAACGGGTGCACTCACTCTGGCATCATGCCACATAGCACCACAACTCTCACTTTCTTTTATGCCACTTATTTCAACTCAGCTGAAACCATTTTTTTCCTTTTTGTATTGTTTGTGTCCAAGGCCCAGACTTTTTTCTAACACCAGGTACACCGAGTCATACATTTTTTTGTTTGTTGCAGAAGAGACTGGAAAAGATTTACTTGTTCTTCATAGTCTGTTGGACAATCCGATCAACCTTTTCAAAAGGATAAAATAAGTAATTAAAAGATGGTAAACCCTGGATATTATTATCCAGAAGTCCATAGGTTGTATCAATGGTTTTAGTTCACTGGTTGATGCTGTTTTCAGTCCGCAGACACATTTTTTTGCCCCTTTTCCAATTGGATAAAATTTCTCTACAGGCACAAATCCTAAATGACACTGAGAATAAAAGGTTTTATGAGCAACTATTAAATACTAATAAATTCTTTAAAGGAACATTGAAGAAGTTCTGTTCTCTGTTTCGTAATAACATTAGTCTGCAGACATTAAGCCTTGTTAAATTAAAAATAAAAACACGTCTCAGCTCTGCATCATTTCAAAAATCATTAAGAGTCACAGTCGATGACTGAAAGCAGCCCTGACATCAAACTGGGTTTTTACTTTACTGCTCAATATTCACACTTGGACCGAAGAATTTGTCATAAGATAAATATAAAGAGGCAGGATTTAATATAGTGCTACATATTCAGTCTAAAATCTGTTATCCACATTCAATATTTTAACTTTTTGTCTTAGCTTCAGATATGAGTCACATCAACCATTTTTTGCAGTGAAAACCTCACCCAGCTGAGTCAAACTCCCAAACTCAGCCAGATAAGATGAACTGGGTTGTTTTTAGCCAATCGGTTTATAGTAATAATAATTTAAACAATATCCTTAAATTCAGTAGGATTGTATAATAAGCTTTCTAATGCTCTTACAGAGCTCCCATCTTTATTGATACTAGTTTGTATCAACTTCTCACTTCTCTACGGAGCTACTCTTTTGGCACAGTAAATCTGACTTTTATGTGAACACAAGAACTGTGAGTTCAGTCTCTGAAGTTGCTCCTGGTCAACGTTCATCATCAAAAACTTCTGAGCTAAGTTTGTAAAATCACACCAAAGTAATTTACTGTCTTTTGTGTGTTTTTATTAGGCTTTAAAAGTCAAAAGTGGGTTAAAGAGGCAATGTGCAGCTCAGAAATGTAATTGTAATAACACAGCACTCACAATCCACTCTCTGCCAGAATATTTATTAATTTCATTTGTTTTCTTTTCTCTCACATACGTTGTAATGAAGAGTTTCTAATGAAGCTATGTCATGGGCTTTTCTAGTTTTCATATAGAAACAAACAAACAAAAATATACATTCAAAACGTTGTTAATATTTAGTTCTTAATTTACTAGCACTTTTAAGTTTTTCTGTGTTGATCATGAATAAATTCTAACCTTAAAGTCTCCTGGTCATATTTAACTTTATAAATCCAAGATGATGTTTTGGTGGGAAGAATGAAAAAATCACCCTTGTTTCCTTCTTTTTACACAGACTGACAAGTTGTCATCACTCTACAGCTCATTTTATGGAATCCAAAAAGAGTAAAGACTAGATAAGATAATCTTGATTGTCCACTGAGGTGGAAATTTATCTGCAGCTCTCCAAACGTAGAATAAAATACATTTATTCAACAGTTCCCTGTTGTGTTTCTCTCTCAATTTTACTTGCGCAACTTGCACACAGACCTTCATTGTGGAAAATAGTTTCAGGCTCCCACTTAAAGAGCAATGGGAGTTTCTCTACCTCAGGGCATACCGATAGATGCAAAGGGTGGTGGAGAAGCTGAAGAGACGTAAAGTACACACAGCTAGGCGGCTTATACAGAGTGAGGGATAATGTTTTGCATCTTCAATAGACTTCCCAGGCTGGGAAGAGTACGTCTGATGCGTGTTTGTGGAGTGTAAGGCAAATCATTTGAACTAGTTCTCAGGTGTTTTGTTGCAGAAATCATGCTGCTGATAGATTCTGTAGGGTTTCTCCATTTTTTGTTTCTTTTAAGAAAGAGCAGCAGTCTTAAATAATGACAATGACGTTTTAATGTGTCATTGTACACTTCTACTATTTATCCATTGATGTCCCACACATTGCAAGAACTCCATCAAGACTTTTATGTGGATATTTCTCACATTTACAATGGCTGCATTGAAGTTAAATAAAGAATGAAACTCTGGAAATCATTGGTTTAGATGACTTTACTGAGCCAGACTTTCAAAACATCACTTAGATACACTTGCAGACAAGCACAAGAGTCTGCTAGCTAAGTATTTTCCCACAAAGCTTTACACAAACCACTGTGTTAGTGCAGTTTGTTGTCAGTTTGGAAATGCAGTACCTAACCATCTGTTTACACCAAATGCTTAAACTATTTGTAAAAGCTGTTGTATGTTTTATGCCGCCAGGATTATGTTTGGCTCCTTAATTTTCTCCAAATTTATGTTTCTTTGGTTATCCTCCCTAAAACAGATTTATTTTAGCTTGTTTGCTTCTGACTAAAGAAGCTTTGTATACCTTCATAATTTCTTAGTTCTTGTTCATTGCTCATTAGTGTATAAGCCAGAATGGATAACACTACTTAAAGTGCAATGCTGTGCTTCCAAAGCAAACAAAGTGCATGCATCATCGTTAGAAGCACAGAGACTTAATGACTCAAAGAAATTACAAACCAGTGAAAGAACCTGAGCAAAGACTCTGCAACAGGAGGATCTGACAATTGCTGGAGTGTTTATGTGCAGCGAGGAGTGATTACTGGGTTTGGAAAAGGTGAGGGCGTTGCCATAAAGTAATCTACAAAGGGGGGAATATAGACAACTGACAAAAAATAAAATGCACTAGAGACAAGGAGATTAGGACACATTTTGGCAACTGCTTTTTGATAAATCAACAAATTGCTTGACTGAGAAGCCTATTTCATGAACTGTCTCATTTCAGACTGGTAATCTCGTTGAATATGTCATTTGTATCTTGATGGGGAGTTCTAACAGCAGATTCTCTCGTACATTGACAGAAGAGAGTTTAACAAGTTTTCTTACAAACAAGTTGAGTTTGCTTGGCTGTTTTTTTACTACTTGTTTTATTCACATTTGATGTGTTTCTATGCCAAAGGGATTTAGATGGGGCTGCACTACATATATCACAATAAACAAAAATCCACTTTCAGTAATGGACTGCTTGGGTGCTATTTTTGACAGAATAGATCTCAATATATTTTAAAAGCACATTTTGAATGCTATTAATACTTTTAGCCAACTGGATAGATTTCCCTTTGCATTGAGGAAACGGAGATTCCAAATCTAAATCTGTAGTAGGTCTCTATAGAAACAATGAAAGTGGAGTTTGTGGGATTTAGGGCTTTTGGTGAAAATTTTTCAAATGACACTTTATAATATACAAGTCATTTTCCAGGCTCATATCTTATTACATACCTTTACAGACGTTTCAAGGCCACATGGGAACCCTGTAATATAGGCACATGTGTGGTTACTGATGGTGCCACCAACATGCTTGCCTGTGACAAAGAACTGAGGTTTCATTACAGTATTTGTGCAGCATGCAAACTCTATCTGATTGTAAAGACGAGTCTTGGTTTGTGTCTGGATTCTTCATAAAGGACGCTCATACTAAGGTTTGTTTTGATTAGCCCAGCACTTTATTTTGGAGATCCTCTACAGTTGGGGAATATAACCGAGTTCATTTTCTGTTTTCTGTCCAAGAATTTTTGCAGCAGTCAAAACTGAGGGTAATCCAAGTACTGGGACAACATGCATCAAGTGCTTTAGTGTCACTGCCAGTGACTCTAGAAAACTTTTGCCTCCTCTTTCACACCAGGTGTAGTCGTCGTTGTTGGTGAGAGCCCGTTTTGGCTGTTTCCATTTATTGAAGCCACTGTGGATCTGTTGGAAGCGGATAGTGTTTCCGGCTCTAGGCTGTCCCATTTATAAATTATGTTTTTAAAGGATGCTGAGGTTTCTTTCTTAAACCACATTATATTTCATTATATAGGCATTCTCAACAGCCATTAGTGATGCACAACACTGTGCATCAAACATGACATGATTGAGATTCCAGCTGCCTGTTTTATTCATTTTTGCAATTAAGTGCTTTCCATATAAAACCTGAAATAAGGACAGAAAACTACAATAAAACTAAGTCAAAGGAACAGAGCTGAGAAAAAATGTCTGAAATTTGAAAGTTACAACCAATCTGTGTTACTTCAAATGATTATACATAAATTATCTAGAAATAGTCTGATTAGCATCCCCTGGCTGATTGTTGGCAAATTTTTATTTTTAAAGGTCATTACTGATGATTTTTCCTTCCCGGGGTTTGCGTTGACACACACCTAAGTCTTTCAGACCAGTAAGCTACTTGAAAATCTGCCTTTCTAGTTAATCAGGTGAGGATGTTGTAAATACCACATGTGTTAGGACCAGATTAGCCTGGTAAACATCAGCCCATCCTTACAGACGTGCTGGACCCTCAACTATTGAGAAACTATAATTATCTGGAGGTGGGACTCTGAGTTTTAAATGTTCCCCCTACTGCGAAGAGAGAATGAAGAGCCGAAAAATGAGAGTTGCGAGACAAATTTAAGAATTAGTGAAGTATTAGTTAACAGCAAATGAATGTTCTGCAACAACCATAGGCAGCTGACTAGAAATGTGACAGTCTCATTCACAACTGCCCCTTCTGTTTGCTGATTGGCCAGGAAGAAATGCATCCCGAGAAATCCAGCTCAATGGGACAGACCCCCGACGGAGCACTGAAGGAAGACGAGAAGATGAACATGTGAATAATAAATCAGAACTCAGTTATCAGGTATCTTTTTTTCATTAAATACTCTTTTGTTACATTCTAACATTTAATGCCCTTACAGCAATCAAACACTTTTTATAACAACTGCTCAAATGTTCCGTGTTTACTGGAGTTTTGATAATCTTTTGAGAAACGTTAGAAACATTAAAATGACTTCCATCCAGAAAAAAAAAAAAAACTTGTGGGGAAAATTAAAGCATGTTGACACGTTTTCCACTTGCCGATAGGAGTTGTACATTTTCCTTTTTCTTATATGAAACGGTTGTAGTCAAGACTTTGTGGCTGCATGGCCCACATAAATAAAGACAGCGCACTCTGCCTCTCACAGCCCGAGCAGTTGACAGCAGAACAAATGAAACCGTGTCACAGTCTAGTCTTTGAATTACTCTGACATACCTTCTTGTGCCCACTACCGGCTGCCATGGCCCTGACAGCGAGTCAGCTACCTGGATGGTTAAAGGCTTGGCCCGGCTTCTGACAGAGCAGTCACTGAGAGGGGCGCGCTCATGCCTCCTCAGGAAAATAGAAATATGCCCAGATTGTTGTTTTCACCACGCACAAGCGCATCCGTCTGGGGGATTGTTCTCGGAAACAGATCGGAAAGCTGTCTATGGCAGCTTTTTTAGGCCAAATCATCTGTGTACATTTACCTCTAGCGCTCACACTTTAAGGGGAACAGTGAGGCTAATCAAAACGGACGTCCCATCAACAAACGTACTTGTGTGTGTGTGTGTGTGTGTGTGTGTGTGTGTGTGTGTGTGTGTGTGTGTGTGTGTGTGTGTGTGTGTGTGTGT
>CAEGAF010136346.1:0-27900 GCA_903067075.1 Micropoecilia bifurca | reverse complement strand
GACTTCCTGTCCTAGCCTACTTTTACCTTCAAAATAAAAGCCTTATCATTCTTAACATAAAATTAAAGGGCATAACAACAATATTTGTTGTTAATCTGTTGCTAAGAGATAACCGTATTTTCTTGTAACCGAGTGCCACAAAGTCAACTTCTGATTTTTACTTTTACGAGATTTACAAACTGTAAACTTCTTGTGTCTAAGCAGAAGAACAGCATTTCAGAAGAGCTTTTGTTGTATAAACAATAGCTTTACTTCTTAACCTGGTGTTGAGAGAGGAGCGTTTTCTTCTGGTAACAAACTGCCACGAAGTATAAATCTGATTTTTACTTTTGCATTGGATGTCTGTTTTTTAATATATTTGCCACAAATGACAAAGACTTTTCTGCAAAATTCACAAACTGCAAAATTTTTGATAAGTAGTAGGTTGTGTGAAATAAGTAGTATTTCAAAAGAGCAGAAGAAATTTTATGTATTTTTGAACTGTATCAATATTTGTTGTTAATCTATTGCTAAGAGATGACCATGTTTTTCTGGTAGCCAAGTGCCACAAAGCAAGTATCTGATTTTTACTTTGGTAGCATTAAACAATTGTAAATTTCTTGTTTCTAAGCAGATAAACAGTATTTCAAAATAGCTTATGTTTTATAAACAATAATTAATTTGGTGCTAAGAGATGAGCCTGTTTTGTTTCTGGTAACCAACTGCCACGAAGTATGAATTGGGTTTTTACTTTTGCATTGAATGTCTGTTTTATAATATATTTACCACTAATGACAAAAAAAATCACTATCCCTTAAAATTCACCGGCTGCACAAATTTTTTAAGTCGTAAGTAGTGTAAAATATTTCCAAAGAGCATAAGAAATGTAATGTTTTTTGAACAATAACAATATTTGTTGTTAATCTGTTGCTAAGAGATGACCGTATTTTCTTGTAACCGAGTGCCACAAAGTAAACTTCTGATTTTTACTTTTACGAGATTTACCAACTGTAAACTTCTTGTGTCTAAGCAGATGAGCAGCATTCCAGAAGAGCTTTTGTTGTATAAACAATAGCTTTACTTCTTAACCTGGTGTTAAGAGAGGGAGCGTTTTTTTTTCTGGTAACGAACTGCCACGAAGTATAAATCTGATTTTTACCTTTGCATTGAATGTCTGTTATAATATATTTGCAACAAATGACAAAAAAAAGTCTTGTCTGCAAAATTCACCAACTGCACAATTAAGTAGTAAGTTTTGTGAGATATGTAGTATTTCAAAAGAGAAGAAGAAATTTTATGGGCTTTTTAACTAACAATATTTGTTGTTAATCTGTTGCTAAGAGATGACCACGTTTTCTGGTAACCAAGGTAACCATCTGATTTTTACTTCTGTAACATTAAACAATATTAAACAACATTAAATTTCTTGTTTCTAAGCATATAAATAGTATTTCAAAATAAACTATATATAAACTATAAGTGTAAATCAGATTTTTGCTTGTGTGACGAATGTCTCTTTTATAATATATTTACCACTAATGACGAAAAAATATCACTATCCCTTAAAATTCACCGACTGCACAAATTTTTTAAGTAGTAAGTAGTGTAAAATATTTCAAAAGAGCAAAAGAAAAGTAATGTTTTTTGAACAATAACAATATTTGTTGTTAATCTGTTGCTAGGAGATGGACGCGTTTTCTGGTAACCAAATGCCATGAAATAAATGTCTTAATTTTTCTTTTGGAAAAGTAAAAATCAGAAGGCAGTGCATTACCATTAGCAGTAGCTAATGCGCAGTAGCATTTTCCATAAAATAAATTTTTAAGCTTCTTTTTTTCTCTCTTTCTTTCTCTATTTTTCATTCTTTCTTTATTTTTATTAGCCATGTTTAGCACGATAAATGGAGGAAGTCAATAGCTGTGTCCAAATGGGGTCCTTCGAAGATCGCAAATACGACCAACTGTCCCCGCGCCCACCTCTCATGTTGCCTAGCAACCGTGACAGCGTGAAACAGAAAGGGAAGAAGAAAAAACAGAGGAGCTAAAGTTTGTTTTTTAGTCATGTATTACTCTTGATTTCTGTATTTTTTGCCTTTTGTAGTAAAGGCTGTTTCATAAAAAACTAAAAAATCTATTCATTTGATGCTAAAATATTCAAACATGTGTTGCACTTTTCTATAAGGAATAAAGCAAATTACACATTTTCAAATAATAATCTCCAGAGCTAAGATAAGCCATTACAGTTAAATAAAACTATTATGTTAAAGGCTTAACTTTAATCAATTAAACCAATTTGTCTGGGAATAAATTAAACAATTTAATAAACCAAACATTTTACAACTAGATATTACTTGTCTGAATAATATCTAGTGGTTTTAACTTCCACTCATTGGGGAAAGCTAGAGGGAGTTTATATAGCAATGTGCCAGGAGTTAGGTCACTATAGTGAACCTGAAGCGCTCGGCCAAAGGACTGTTGACGAGGGGAGCCGGCTGTTAACGCAGCAGAAGAGGCAATCTCCGAAAATGTCAGCAATATTTCAGTTAGGTGATGAACAAGCAAATATTTGAGACATACTATGTTACATTCTCACCTAAAATTGTTGTGTCATTTACAGAGCAACAATAACCTGGTGTGGACCTTCAATGAATTTTGGGATATTGTGGGCTGTGAAGGATACACCAGACTCATCCTTCAAATCTGAGGAAAAGAATGACGTATTTGAAGGAGTCTTCAAATTCAGACTGGCCTTGTCGCCACACTATGATGTAATTGGCCTACAAATCCATCCTTTGAAGGATGCAGATCCTGAAGTTGGACAGTGCTATAATAAGACAACATGCTAGATATAGCCCACATGCCACTGGCAATATTTAGGCTAACATTACCATTTTGGCTAATTTTAGTCTACGCACTACTTTTAACATGTTACTCAACATTCTTGTGACTCTCCACACCTTTAACATCAGAGTCCTGGGTTCCAACTGACGGGCACATTTTGCCAGGCCCCGTTTAAGTTTCTTCATAAATGTTCTAGTTTTCAATTAAAATGCAGACCTTGCAGCTAACTCAATCAAAAGTTTGAATCCAGCCCCACCACTAGATTAAACTCATAGCACATTAAAGGTGTGCCAATATTTTCCACTAATCAGTCAGAAACTGAGCACAGTATTCCTGTGTTTGCAAAATGGGCCCATTTTATAAAATCTAAAGCCCATCAGCTCTTTATGACTCCTACATGGTAACAATAGGTTAATGTTTTTGTGTTTTGTTTTGTTTGTTTTTTTGGCAGAAAGACATAACACTAGAGGCTGGAGATTATGTATATGGAAGACTTTCACTGTGGTACTATGCATGTGGTTTTTGTGTGGGTTAGTGGCTCCACTCTTCATCCAAGAACCACCACCGGCTGAATTTCTATAGAGTAGTTGATGAAATCAGAGCCAAAAAATCTGCATAAAATGATATTGTGATGTAAGTTGGAGCAAATTAAAAAGAAAATGAAGTGTGCTTCTGTAGTAATATAAATGGGAAAAGTGTTCAAGATTAAAAAATATGTTTTTTTATTGAGGTAGGAAAACCACTTAAAGTCCGTATTGTAGGTTATAGGTATTATTCCACTTCTATGATGGTATCTACTTTTTTATAACTGACTAACTTTCTTAAAAATCCTTACTCAAAATGTATTACCGTGTGCTTTGTTATATATATTTTTTAATTTAACTCAAGGGCATTTCAGTATCCTCTATAGATTATTAACTTCCTTTCATAGATTGGAGATTCGAAACGTTCAATGAAACCACGGTAACAGAAACTGTGAAATAAGGAGAAGTGTTTTACATTTGGTAACTGCAAACTGCATGATAACCTGAGTAAAAATGTTCAGAAACAATACAATATGAGGGGCCCTTTAGGACAAAATCTGTTGTCTCTCACACACTACAAAAAACTCACCCACACTCAAAAAATCCTAAAATTGCACATACACACCACTAAAATGTCACACGCATATACACAAAATCCCAAAATTGCACATACACAACTAACGTCGCACACGCACACAAATTTTATCTTTGTCACACTCATACACTGATTGCACATATATACAAAAAAAGTATAAACCCATTATTTTGTATGTGAGTTTTGTATGCATGAGAGGTGTCATGGAAGAGGTGGGGCATAATTTGGAGATCAGATCGCGCATGCGTTATACCACAGTAAAGTTAGCTTCAAGTTAGATATTGGAGCTCCACAGTGTAAGCGGCGTTTAGCTCAAGGTTAATCCGATTTATGAACGCTAATTTCGGCCATCCGTTCTCTACCGCTCCTTCCTCAAGCGCATGGAGGTTCATCTAGGGCTTATTCCGGTTCTAAGGTTGCTTACTCCACCTCTATAAAGACGGTTATAAGGCCGCTTACTTCGGCTCTAACGCTGGAGTAGAGCCCTAAGTGAACTGACAAGCCCTTGAGGAGGGAGCGGTAGAGAACGGCTGTGTGCAATTTTAGGATTTTATGTATGCGTGTGGGAGAAAATTTGTGGGCGTGTGTGACATTTTAGTAGTGTGTCTGCACAATTTGAGTATTTTTTTGAGCGTGCGAGTCTTTCGTAGTGTGTGAGAAACAAAACATAGATTTTGTCCTAAATTGCCCCTCATAATACAAAGCCGGCAGCTTCTTTCACAGTCACTTTGAGTTCGTACTCTGATGTCTTTTTTCCTGTCAGAGAGGAGAGTGGCTGCGAAGGCAAACTACCATTGTTACATCTTTCAGCCAAAGTAGTTCAACCATTTAATAGCCATCCTTTGTAAACATTACCTGACTGCACTTGCTACGAGCGAATTGTGGTGAAATTGTGTAATGAGTACCAGACCAGAAGATTTACAAAAATAAAACCACACACCAAGACTATATGTGACCCTTTCACACTCAGCAGAACATGTGGTTTGTTGACATCAACACACAACGGACGATTCGGACTAAATGCATATAGACGGGTCAGATCAGTGACCTTCAGACACAATGGTTCTGTTATTACCAAGTATTTATTATATAGCAATTTGCAATTTGTTTGTATGCACAAACTATGTGGTCATGGTTACTGCTGTTACTGCTGTTGTGACTTAACATCTCCCACATCATTTTCTTTCTTTTTTTCTTCTTATTAAACATGGATGAGATTAAGAGAGGTTGGAAGGTAACTGTAATTTTCAAATGATTTTATCTGTGGTTCTTAAGTTAAAAAGAAAAAAGAGGTATTCAAATTGTCAACATAAATTTCTGTCTGAAGAAATGCACCAAAAACAACCAATCAAAGCCAGGGGATGGGTCTTAGCGCTGTCAATCAACCATCTGAATATGCTAATGACAGAAAAACAACTAACCATTACAGGAAAACCGTTACTCTGCCTTCCTCTGCTAACTAGCATTAGCATTCACACCAGACTGGTTGCAGGGAGAAAATGTAGTGTGGGCATGATTGACAGCACTAAGGCCTGCCTCCTCGCTCTTATTGGTTATTTTCAGTTTGCACTGGGAGAAGGCAGAAAAGCTTAATTTCTTTCATAAATTATCTGTCACAATAGTGACAGTTTCAACAAATATGTAAAAAAATATATCTATTTTATAAAAGTTACATACTTTAAGTAATTGTTTATGCAAAAGTTCTTCACACCACTCACAAGATCAACAACTTGGAGGCATACAACTTTGTAGCACAATTTAATGTGACCAAGGCAATACCACTGCTCTTTAGATTCCTTGTGGTATTGGAATCAATGATCCATTTATGTCATAGACACCAAAATCACAAAGTACTTCACAATGATAGAAACACAAAAACATTTTAAAAATTGTGGCAGTCTAGTTAAAAGCCTGTCGGTGTATGTCAGTGGAGTTCATGCAGGGACAAACGGTTCCAGGGTCTCAGGGTCACCACCAGTTTTAAAATGACCTCTGCTCTATTATCCTAAAGTTCAAAAGGAACAGTAAGGCTCCGACAAGTTCTGAATATATTCAGGAGCTCTGCCACAAAGTGCCCTGAACGTGACGACCAATATTTTTTAAAACATATAATATGCAGGGAGCCAGAGCAAAGAGAACAGGACTGACGTGTCCTCTTCTGTTTGTCCTCATTAACACACTTGCTGCTGCATTCTGTACAGTCTTAAGAGAATTTAAATGTGTTTCATCAACACAAGTAAAAATACTATTACAGCACTTCAAATGAGACAAAAGCGTGAAATACCATCTTGATTGTACTATTACCTCCTACTCTGTACCATAAACAGAAATCAGACTGGTAGAGGAATAGAGTCTAAGAGACAGTTTCTGTCTCTGGACCCTAAGTTTCACAATCATTTGCAGACAAATGAGCCTAGACGTTTGACCTCAACAAACTTTTGCAAATGTAACTACCAAAACAGTACACACTAATACAGTCCTCCACCCCCATCTAACATCCATAGTCAGTCTGCAGGCATTAAGGAAGAGGCAACAACCAAACTGGAAAAAGTCCGCAGGCCCAGAAAGTGTCAGCACCTGATCCGGAAACCAGGGGTGATGTGTGAATCTACCATGTCTTTTCAATCTGAACCAAAGTTTTAACCCTTGTGTTTACAAATGGGGTCCAACCGACTCCACACCTGTATCACTTGTATCATTTGCAGGAAGATGTTTTTCGATGACTTGTCTCATGAACCAACTTAATTCTAATTTCATTTCTTATTTAATAAAAATGCCGCAACTGAAATGTTTCAATATTAGTGGAATGTCGATAAAGTTTTGTCCACATTTGTAATTGAATCTGAGCTTTTGTTGTTTTTATTTTATTGTTGACGATGTGGACAAAAACATTGGACTCTGAGTCTCTACCACACAGAGAAAACTGGATCTGGGATCCCAGACAATGTTTGTTAAAATGCTAAAAAAATTCTAACGCTTGAATGTTAAAACAAAACAGGAGTTCATTCCTGCAGAAGTTTATTTAATTCCTGTAGGTGACAGAGGAGAGACTGCAGGTTGTGATAAATTGGTCGGTGGCTGCGATCCAAAAACTCGCTAAAGGAAGAAGCTCTGTAGGTGATTCATTAATATTGTCCTGACCTACAAACACACTGCACAACCAGCTCCGTCCAATTTTTCACTGTTACACAGACCTGCACTCTGTTAACAACCTCAGGGACGAGGTGACAGTGAGGGAGGAGACACAAAACATTTGTTTCCCAGGGGTTTTACTCGCAACTTTTTTTCTTTTTTAGGATGCATTTGGCTCGGTAGACTGCAAGAACTGTCTCAAAAATGTCCAGTTTCACCAGTTTCCCCCCTCCAAGCGGAATTTACAACAACAGTTGAGCTCCTGTGGATGGGACCAGGGACGAAGCGCTGAAGCATCGCTAACCGACGGCCGCTAACCGACGGGCCGCTAACCGACGGGGTGCTAACCGACGGGCCGTTAACCGACGGGCCGCTAACCGACGGGGCGCTAACCGACGGGGCGCTAACCGACGGGCCGCTAACCGACGGGCCGTTAACCGACGGGGCGCTAACCGACGGCCGCTAACTGAGTCCAGCCTCCAGGCTGAGTCTGCGTTCTGATGATCTGCAGTCATTCATTATAGATTTCTGACATCATTTTACCAGCACCGCTTTGTTTTTCCCCAATGAATTAATTCACAGAAAACAGCGTTACATCTGTATAATTATTATAAATACTTTTTTTACGTTTCCACAAATATCTCATATTTCAGAAAAAATGCAAACATTGTTACCTTAAAAAATAGTACTGAAAGTGTACTTTGAAAAATGACAACTTGTGTAGACCTTTCTCAAAACGTTTCACTTGTACTTTTTCCAAGAGGTCATGTTAAGCTTGCAGCTTTACTGGTTTAGAGCTGGACTCTTTGGATCTGTTTGTCTTTTCCATTAACTGAGTAATAATTGTATATTTCTTCATACTACAAGAAACCTGTTCTATTGACAGATTATTTCACATATAGATTGGGAAAAAGATTTTATTATAAATGAAATAATCTGCCAGTAAAACCAGCACTATTTCATCAATAATATACTTAAATGACTGACTTAAAAAAGCTGCTACATATTTTACTGAAAAGTTACTTATTAGTTAGTTTTGCCTTGAAGTATTTGCAGTAGAAACGAGACCTAAATGACTGTTATAGGTTTTGTGTTTTTGCAGTGTAAACATGTAATATTTCAGTTTATGCATTTATTTACTTTTTCCGCTGGACCTGCCTAATATGTGTGGAGGGTCCATCAGGCAGCAGGATTGTTTGGATTGTGACGATGAGCTGCGCTCTGAGCCGCACGCAGCGCAGACTGAGGTAATAATCTGAAACGGCTCAGTCTGAGCACATCAGCTCGGCCCTTTGGCAAACCAACAGTTTTCCCTCCTCATGACGTTTTCCTTCCCTCTCTCTCTCTCTCTCGCTCTCTCTTTTTTTCTCTCTCTTTCTCTCAATCAATGATTGATTGATTAAAGCTCCCTCTTTGGTCCACAACATTAAAAGTAGTGATGTCTCTTTTTAAAACACCTCTGTATTTCACAGACCCACTTTGAAGAGTCTCTCAGTCTTTGCTGTTATTTCTTGTGTTGTTCTGCATGATCAAGTCGCAGGAGGACAAACCCTAAACGCTCCGTCTGCTTCATCAGGTGAGCTTTGCATCAGAACCTGTCGGTCTGAACTCAGGCAGGAGGTTCCAGGTTCCTCTGTGTGAATCGTTTGCACTTCTCTCCATCAGTGCGGTTAACAGACGTTGATCCGGAGCAGAGAGCCGGGAGGCTGAGATCAGAATAATCATAAACTGTGTGAGAGCGATGAGATGTATGTGGGATGTTTACGTGGACACACCGCCCAGTGGATCTCTGTCTGTTCTTTTCTTGCTTGTATTTATTGTTGCAGGTTTTGTTTGACGTGTCGTCGCGCCCTTGTTTGTTTGCAGCATTGTTCCCCTTTTTCTGAGACAAATTTCTCCCACAAGAGACAAAAATGACATTATCTTATCTCAACTGACTAGACTGCTTTTCAAATCTGTTATTAGTAAAGATTCTGACCAGCTTGTTTTCAAATGCTAAAGGCGCCCAACTCAGGGGCGCCATAAAAGGGGCAAGAAAAAAAAAAGCTTTGGTCATTATTTTTAAAACTTTTAGGTTATGATAACATTTGTTAATGTGAAATATTCTACACTAATTTGACAGAGAAACAAGGACACCAGTAGGGAAAATGCGATTTTCTGTAGAAATCGTGCATCAAACGCTTCAAATTCACCGGTTTCCTCTCTTGCTTTTCCATTGTCACACCTTGTTGTGTGACAATATTCATATGAATATTGTTCATCATCATCATCATCATCATCATCATTATTATGATTAAAATGTCTATGATCAGGTTGTGTTCTGGGACATGATGCTGCCACCCCTTCATCCTGCCTATTATTAAACAGTAAATTACAAAATTACAGTTTCCTTCTAGCGTTTTAGTTTTGTCAGTTTCAGAGGTTTTTTTATTTTATTTTACCAATGTTTTCAATGAGCTCTAACTGCTGACAGGAGACTTTCTGCTGTTATATTTCACACTGTGGGGAAAAAAGATTCTCTTGTTTTAACTTGAACATTTTCAAACTTTACTTGACAAACGAGAGTTTTTCATTCAGCCAGTCAGGAAAATGGAGTCCAGATGTTTTGTGCAGTGGCTTGAAGTCACCAGGTTGAAAGCAGAAAGGGGACATGTTGGGGTTTTTTCATTTGAAAATGCAAAATGATTTTATTTTAAATTATTATTTTTTTTCTGTCTCTACCACTGTGTTAAAAAGTTGCCTCATAAATCTCCTTGTATGTCCCAAAGGTATTTATTGAATTATTCAATAAAGTGGAATATTTCTGAAAAGCCATTTTATTTTATCACTAAGTGAAACATTGTAAGCTTACACACACAGATTAATGCTTTCTGGCTTTTATTTCTGTACATTCTGAGGATTTTCCACCTGCACTTAATGACAGCTTGACATTCAAAGTATATAACACCAGACAGAAATAAACAACTATTTTTAGAAACAGAAATGTGAGCTTAATGAAACAAATTAAGTTTTTAAAAGGTTTGATCATCTGAGCTCATTTTCAAATTTACTTAATATGACTGGAGTTTATGACTTTTTCACTCATGTAACAAGCAAACTTGAATTTTTTTGGAAGGATTTTTTATAAAAACCGAGACTAACCAACTAACATGGTGAATACATATGGTGAAACTTGGTGGTGGCAGCATTAATGCTGCGTTGGTCTCCTGAAGGCTGAGAAACAAAAAAAAACATTAATCTCAGATTTTATCTAAGAATAAAAAAAAAAAACGGTACAAAGCCGTACAAATGCAAGAAGCACTTTTCATATTTTTGCCTGTTAAATAAAAAGTCACTTGTTTTCTGTTTCTGCTCTTCCCTGTGTTGGTTTGTTACCAGAAATCCACACAAAGTACATCTTATAAAAAAAATACCTACAACGAAAATTAGAATAAAAAAAACTTTTCCCATGAATCAGAGGGTCTGAATGCCTTTCAAAGCTGCTGCACATCATGTGAAAAGGCCTGAGAGAGAAACGAGCAAAAAAAAAAAATCTGCAGCAGAAAATCTCACTAAGTAGAAATGAAAGGGATGAATAATTTTGTCGATTAACGCTGAATAAACCCCCGCTGTCTCTCAGTTCAAATATTTGCATTTATATATATGCTATACACATAACTGTATGGTCTATAAGATCATCTCTTCAGTGCTGCTGAAATAAAAAGACTCTGGTGATGTGATCTTCTCCAGCATGTGAAAAAAATTGAAAAAAATACATTAAAACCAGATAAGAGGATTTTCACTGACAAAACTAGTGTTCAGGTCAGTGGGTGGATTTTAGATGCTGCTACAGGCATTTCTTCCCCCTGAACTATTTTCTCTCTATTCAAGGCTAAGTCAGATCCATTTCAGTTCGGCTGACACAAAAAGCTTTTGAGGCGAAGCTGGGAGGAGGAAACTCCGTCAGCTAAACCTGATCACCTCAGAAACCCCCCACAAAAAACAGATTTTTCTGTCTTCCTGTCTTGCTGCATTAATTTAGTCACTCAGTATGAAAACCAAATAAACATCATCACACTATGTCACTGTGCAGGTTTGGAATATAGCTTGTATGAAGAGAAGCCTGCTTTTTGCAAATATCGTGGGACATTTTACCAGCAGAAAGAGTCATATTTGTGGCATATTTCCATGTGGACTTTTAGAATGAGTGTAAAGATTCAAAAAAGATGGAAAGGTTTGACTTTTGATCCCCGTGAGACTTTCATACACTGGATGGGAAGGAAACTATGTTACCAAGAGAATTTCCATCGTCTCCATTTTGAGAATATGAGCTTTGATAAAATCCTAATCTCAATCCATAAAGGCTGAAAATCACGTCGGTCTTCCCTTTGTAGCTCCAACAGCTACAACTCTTTATTGAGGCGCTTATAACAAAGTTATATAAGAATTTCAGAACATTTGTTTCAGGAGGGCATGTCTGAGGTCAGACACTGGCATTGGGTGAGAACTTCTGAATAATCCCAAGAGTTGAAGGGTCAAGGGTTCGTGCAACCCACTTGGTTTCCTCCCCTCCAGATTCTGTTATCCATATGTAGAGATCTTCCTTTGTCTGATTGAGCACAGCTGAAGTATAGCCATGTTCAACATGCTAATTTTAGTTGATTCATTAAATAATATTAGCAATGTTGATCACATTTTTTTTAAAGGTTTTATTGGCTCTAATGACCTTTATTTGATAGTTAATTTGATAGTTAATTGACAGGAAAGTGGGTATTGAGAGAAGGGGAAGACATGCGGCAAAGGTTGCCAGGATGGGAATCGAACCAGCGACAGCTGCGTAGAGGACTAAGGCCTCCATATGAGGGTTGTGCTTAACCCCTGCGCATGTTTCTGTTTCCAGGTTGGTAAAACTGAAACGGATGAAGCGATGGACGACTAAGCCGTTTCTCTCAACATCCAGTGGACCAACGTATGTTGGCCACAAGATGTCATGTATTTTGTCTGGATTTCCTGCTTCAGAAAACAGATTACAATCTGATTGGACACTGTTGTCGTGTTTAAGTTGTGCCAAAATGAGCTAGCCTAGAAGAAGCTATTCAAGCCTCAATTAGCATATCAATGCTAAACATGTAGCAGCATCACAGAAGTCTTCAACGCTAATGTCAGCGTCCGCAATCCACATTTCTAAAGGATTCTTTTTTTTCACATAAGTTACACAAAGGATCAGAGGAACTAAGTATGTAATGCAACTTCCTGTCGCCCAACTTTGAGAAGACGCCACTGAACACAAACAGACAAACACAAATCTGTAAGAGGGCAAAAACCTTTTTCTAAGCGCTCTGAGTCAAACTGAAATGAGTTTGAACTGAACTTTCTTTCTGTATCCTGCACCAGGATGACTCCGGCTGTGAACTGCTGCTGTTTACATGAACAGAACTGAATTGAAATCGATTATTATTTCACCTACATTATTGGTGGCGCAAAGCTAAATGTTTACGTCATGTAAACAAACCCTGTTTACTGAAATAGTGAACCTCGACTCACATGTCCTTCCCTCGCTCAGTAAGAGAAACCTCATGCAGTTGTTGAAGAAACTTTTCAAGGACAGAGCTTCGTGTTATTTCCTCGTCAGAAAAGCTGAAAAATGTATCGTTGGACAATTTCTCACAGCCGATGGAGCCATGCTGAACATTTGCCAAGAAGGAGAGGCTTTCTGACCGTAAGGTTGCATAACAATGATCTTTTGTCAGTCAAGCTAATCTGCATCCGGCTCCACAACCCACTACTTTAACCTTCAACTTTGTCTGCTTTCATCTATTCAAATTCAAGACACAGGCAAATATACAAAGTACTCCATGCATTTAAGAAAGCCTCAGGCTACAATCACAGATGGAGCTGGTTTCTAACAACACCACTGCAGAAAAGCGAAAAAAGGTCGATGACCCCAGATCAGGGTCTGACCTGACATTCAGTCAGTGTTAATGCTGAAAAAAATGTGAAAAACTAAATAAAAATTGGACACCGAGACTTAAAGGAACTGCTGCCAAACTACACAAGAAAGAATTCTGTGGTTATGCAGAAATACTTGGGGAATAAGGTATTTCACCTTCTATCCTTTCTAAGTGCTTTGGTATTTTCTGCAACCAGACAGTTGAGTGGCTCTTATCAAATTCACAGAATATTTTCTAACCATCAAGATAGATAAAGTATTTTTTTGAACCCAATTTTTTTCATCTGTGTTTTGCTGAAAGAGAGAGTCTGAGGAGATTCAGGAGATTCTGAAGACTCAGGACACGGCAACTCAAATATCAGCCCAGAAGGAAAAAAAGTCCTTGATCTGAGAATGTCTGTTTTAAAGCAGCTCTCATATGGATTTATTTATTTCTTTTAAACAACCACAAATACATCTTTTAGAATTTGTGCAACACATTATGTTGCTCGCTTGCCTGAGTATGATAATGGATTTATAGAAAAGTTGACTTGGTCCTTGTGTTTATTGAAGAGGAGGCTCATTCACAGAGCGGACCTTGAGCCTTTTTAAAAGCTTGAGTTTGGTTCTGAAAAACCTGTTTGTTCCAATGCCATGAAAAGAAGACAAACAAAAAGGCATCAACCTTCTTCCCCTTTCCACTGTCTCCCAGACCTCCATGGGTTTCCTTCATATTTATTTTTATTGTTGCTTTGTTGCTTTTTTTTCCTCTTTCTACTTCAATGTAAAAGTAAAGTTTTTTCCTAAAACGTGCAATAATTGATTAATTATTTAAATAGTTGATATGTTGGTTTAAAACAGTGTCGTCTATGGGAACGTTCCTGTTAGTTTCTTTTGACCAGGTTTGCTATAAGGTACAACTTTTGATCCTCTCCTCCATACAGATCTTCAGCAGATCTTTCAGGTTTTGGGGTTGTTGCTAGGCTGTTGCTAGGCTGTTGCTAGGATGTTCTATTGGGTTCATTGAAACTTTCGTATGGAGACACTTAGTTGTTGTGTTTTGGGCCGTAGTCATGCTAGAAGATCCAGCCTTGGCCCATCTGAGGGACGGATGCTTTGCCAAAAGTCTTGAGAGAAATGGATGGTTTTGTTCTACTGGGATTGTTGTTGTTGTTGTTGTTGTTGTTTTGGTCTCATCTGACCACATGACCTTCCCTCATCCAGATGGTCATTGGCAAACGTCCTGCAGGCCTGGAAATGTAATGACTTGAGCAGGGGGATGTTGGGTGTTACTATGGTAACCCTTGAGCCTTTGATCCCAGCTCTCTTCAGGTCATTGACCAGAGTCATCCTGTGGAGTGTTGGGTTGCTCATCATCATCATCATCAAGGTGAGATCTAAGACGGCGCTCCAGTCTGAGGGAGATCAGGTTTTTTGTTTTGTTTTATGTTGTGGTTAGGTGCCTTTTGAGCAGGCAACAGGTTCAAACTAGTGCAATTAATACAAGTAATGACATGTATGGTAGGAAGACTTCTTAAAGAGGAACAGATTTCTTCCTGGTTGGAAGGTGATCAAATATTTATTTCATAAAATAAAATGCAGATTAATTATTTAAGAAATCATAGTGTGTTTTTCTGTTTGTTTTGTTAGATATTCTGGTTGAGGTACGTCTATGATGGAAATCCCTCTCTGTTCTTCATCAGTGGGAAAAAAAATTGTAAAGTTGGCAATGTATCAAATATTTATTTTCCCCATTGCATATTTATTTCTCTTCGCTGAACTGGTTTGTAATACTTTGGAATGGTTTTACTATTAAATCCTATTTTTTGTTAATTTTTTTTATGAGATATATCAGACGTCTGATTACTGAGGATTCTTTGTCACTAAACCATCTTGTTTTTTTGGATCATTAAAACGTATTTAAATTCATACAGCATTCATGTGTTTGTTTGTTTACCTATTTTCCTTGTCAAGTCAGGATTAGTAGAGCTAAATGTGTCTCCAAACTATTAGATATTGGGCAAAGCTTTTGTGTTGTACTATTTTATTTTTTTGTTGTCTTGATGTCTCCTTTGTTTGCTGTAATAGAATAAGTACTTGTCTAAAATTAGATCCTTATGTTGCTTCCACCCTGTGGTTATTCATGAAAGTGCAGGAACCAAATCGGTGAAGTGATGCATGTTTGGCTAAAGCCGGAGCTAAATGCCCGGCTCCTCGCTGCTAACCATCCCGTCGCTCTGATGCTCCAATTATAACAGGAATCGGTTCCAGAATGAACAAGAAATGAAGCAAAAACAACAAAAAAAAAACATTTCACTTTAATATTTTTTATTTATCGCGCAACATAAAACAATATTGTGGGGTTTTTAACCACATACACTATGTATTCACATGATACACCATACAGCTACAAAGAGAGGGAGAGAGAGAGACTGAACAAAAACACTTCTTTTTTTACATACTGCATCATTGACATAAAAATAAAGAACCAAGAACAATCCTACAAATCAAAAAAGGAATGTAGCTGCCACTTGTGTAGGTTCATTTTCATCTTTTCATATGGGCCAGGGTTCAGGTCTCTGTTCCTACTTTGGAGAGTCTTCAGTAAATCAGGTGTTTATAATTTCTCAAAGTCGGGCCATAGATAATGAGATGCATTTTTTTTATCTATATTTGTGTGGTTCAGAACATCAAACTATACAAGGTTTAGAAGTAAAAGATGGGCGTGAGTAAAAAGGAAGTGCATGACTAGGGAGTAAAAGAGGGAAGCAGTACACAATTCTGGGATTGTTCAAATACCTTAGCATTCATCTAACATGTACATTTACAACATCCTCAAAAAAGATTATTCTAAAAGCCTTTGGTACTCGCTGTACCAAATATAAATCCCCAGATAACAGTCCTTATATATTCTGATTCTACTTCTCATCCTAGTTTTACCAGCTTAAAGTATATTTATGGAATGAGTATTAATAAAGGAAGTGATCTGCTGTGGGAGAGCCCCTCGAGCCCGGCAGAGAGAGATGTAAAAAACGTGTAGCGTTGTAACAAGACTTATTCATAAAGTCAGCACCAGGGTGCAGCTTCGCGCACTTCGAAACTGCTTGGATTAGAAATACAGTTTTATTGACATTCGAGGAGCTCGGAAAACAAATATTCGCTTTGCATTTTTTTCCTATGATTTTTTTTATTCTTTTACACAGTGAATTTTTAATGTGTTAACATTGTAGCACCGCCTGTCTGACCTGCCCCTACACCCACCCCTGCTTTTTACCCCCCCAACAACATCTCAGAGAGAATCCCCCCAACAGAACATTTAGAGATTTACAAAGTTAGATGAGAAATGTTGGACACAACATCCTCAGCACCATTAAGAATGTATAACTGTGGGTTACGCAATATGAATATCAAAAGGTAAAACAAGCTGCACCAGTTGAACTCCTGCTAGCATCATGCTAACTCTGCCGTCTGGATCCTTAAGTAAACGATACAATAAGGAGTTAATTAGCGACACGTCTACACAAGCAGCGAAGCAGATGGCCTGCAACTCAAGTAGGCTTTAGCTTATCTCACCGTCTTCCGATTTAGCCTAGTTTGACACTAGAAGCTAAAGTAAGGCTTTCACTCGTCAATGTCGCTAATTGTCATGTGAAAATGTGGGCACAGAACTGCAACCCAGGGGTTCCAGTTTGTTGTGTATCCTCTTGGTGGAGTCGTGGGGGGAGAGGGGATGATGGGGTGGCTCCACGGTGAGTAAGCTGGCCGTCACATACCACACATCAGATACCTGGGCTCATGAATGGATTCTCTAAAAGCGACCGCGCTTTTGTCGTCTACAGGCTGACATGGGGTACAGAAAAACAGCAGTGTAACTGAGCAAAAACGATTACACACAACACACTGAGACCAAGTGTTGCAAAGGGCTTTCTGAGACTTCAACACCCCCCACCCCAACCCGTCCCATGTCGTCCATGGTTTTAGTTTACTATCCTCACCAGTTAAATAATCTTACCTAAATAGTTTAATATTTACATTTTTTTACCTCTCTCTTGAGAAAATGAAAACAAAACAAAAAAACAACTAAGCTTCAAGTTGTCAATAATCGGCTCTTTCTTTTGTCGTTAAAATCAAGATTAAAAGTGCTTTTATAAATCTTTTCTTCTCTATTTACAATTTGTATTAGCTATATAAAAAAGATGAAAAAGAAAATAACATCAAAGACAATCATCATCATCATCACAATGTAGTAATAAATAAGAGTAAAAAAAAAAAAAAAAAAAAAAGAGCAAGTTAAAATGAGTGTAGAAATCTAGAGCACACAAAGGGACATGCGGGATTTTCTGCCCTCAGTAGCAAGTTGGGATGGTAACCAGTGTCTCTACGGCGTGAGGTAGAGAGCTGGGGGCCTCGCGGGGCCCGGATTGCGGTCCTTCGCCCCGGGCCTTGACCCAAACAACCACTTCTATAGAGTTGTCAGTCGCTCGTTTTTCTCTTTTTCAACAAGCAAACTACAGGATTGTGAAAGAAGTAAAAATTAAGTGATTCAAAGTACTGAACATGCTCATCAATCAAGTACTCTCTCTCTTTGGTTTTTGGGTGGAAATGTGTTCTTTCACACAACACACACACACCTCATATTCTTCTAGAACACAAAGCGAGAGAGTATTTGATGTTTTGCATTTGGACGCCTGCTCCCTGAAGCTACGGTAACGTCCGATGGTTTGCCTTTTTCCTCTCAGTACTGATTTTCCTCAGTGGAAAGCGCTACTGATGCGTTTACTAAGAGATGTCATGACTCACTGTGCTTTCTCTCCCCTGGACAGTGGGCTCTGTTACCGTCTGCCAGCATAAACACCAAAAACTCCTCAACGGGAACCTGTTCTTGAGCCCAGTGGCAAAGCTACGACCCCAAAAAAACAACCAATTTGATTGGCTGGCTCTGTGGTAGGAAGGCGCCTGCAGTAGCACATGCCTCGCTCTGCCTGAAAGATGACAGCACCATACAGAGGAAAGGACCGGGCCCTCTGTAGTAAATCAAGTTTAAAAGGACAGCACCAATGTGTGTGTAGAAGCACCAAGAGCACTGCAGACCCAACACCGTTTTCCTTCTGCTAGAACTCAGGATGAACTGAACTTTCCAGATGCATCTCCAGACTGATGAGCTGCTTTATTGAGTCTTACCCATGGCCACCACACGGGGAGTGAGGGCTCCCTCTGCTGGCCTTGGGTGGTTAGAGCCTGGTTTCTGAATGGTTCTCAAGTGCTTGTTTGAACAGGCAGTCACTGCTGCCCTCTAGAGTTCACTCTGGAAAGTTTTCATCGATAATAAACAGATGTAGGCAGATAAAGAGCAAAACCCATGTGGAAATTGCAGATCTGACTCGAAGAGCATTTGCAAGTTGTTTTCTTTTTTTACTTCTGTGAAGAAATAAAGTGATATCTCAGTTTTAAGAGTAGGAAATTATGTCAAGCAAGAAGCATTGTCATTAAACTTGCCTTCTGCATGACATAATTATTGCCCCAGTGTCTTTTAAGACAGTGAAAGCCTCTATTTTGGTGCCCCACCTGTGTCCAAATAACAATAGTTACCCCTTCCACCCCCCATGCAAACACTACTCGAGTCACTTTTAGCACCAAAATACAGCATCAAGTGCCACAAAAAGAAGCTAATGGAAAACCGATTGGAAAGAGAAGCTGAGCACCAGTCGAAAGTTGGAGGAGTGCAGATAAGCAGGAGGAGCAAATCACCTACAACAGACAGACAGCCACAGAGCTTTTCACCATAATCTCATTTCAAATGGATTATTTTTATGATTGGTTTCATTGTTCATGTTTGTCTTATTTCTGAAATGTTTCATTAACCATTAGAAGAAGAGACTAAGCTAACTCTCTCCATGAAACTCTTAGGATTCAAAGATTATTCTTGGAATTCTCATTGAGGTATAATTTTCTGATAAAAATCTTAGATCAAATCTACTTTTTTTTGCATGAAACCATGATTAAAATTTCTGTAACTTTTCTGTCTGATTGGGCAGGTTACTGCTCCTCCTGCAAGTCGAGTTGACACAGAGAAAGGAAATCAAACAGAAAAAGGGGGTACGGTTTTTCCAGACTCGGAAAAAGCAACGGTCTGAGTGACTCAGACTGATTGATTCAAAAATAAAATGTAAAAACAACAAAAAAACAATTATCCCATTAATAATAACATTAAGGAAAACAACAATAATAAAAAAACAAGTGTTCATTATAATAATACCTGTAATAACATCATTGACAGTAACAATAGCAATCATAATAATAGCAATAATTAGAATCATTAAAATTTTATGAACAAGAAAAAGCAATGGAGTTCCTCTCCGGAAACAAGAGAGGAAGAGCACCACAGGCAGTGTGTCTGCAGCCCAAACCACTGCCTGACATGAGGTAAAAAACAATAAAAATGTCCCCCACTCCCCTTCCTCCCTACAGACTATGGAGGAGGCTGGATGGAGAGATGCTAGACTGTGAAACAGCAAAGAGACATTTCTCCTGCTCGTTGCCTTCTCTACCTGTCCACTGCACCATTTTGGTGCTTTTAGTCTTTCTGTGTCTGTCTGGCCTTAGACAAAGTGGCTGTAGGGCCCAGTGACGCGAGTGAAGGCATAGGGAGACACAGTAACCGTGGAGGTGGTGTAGAATGTGTGAGATAACCGTGTCACTGGCCCATCTTTCTTGTCTTTCGACTGTCCAGGTCCTGGACTGGCGCCTGTTAACAAAGACCCCCACTTGCGTTTCTTGCCGAGTGCCTTGATGTCTTCCTGGGAGAGGCCAAGGAGAGCTGCTTCCTGCTGCCTCTGCAGCGCTCGCTCTGCCAGCAGCTTCATTTTGGCCTCCCACAGAGCCAGGCCATGCATCGGCTGATTGAGATTCTTGTGCTGGTAGAAGACCAGGGAGATGCGGGTGGGATGAGAACGATCGGGCTTCTTAAGCGGAGTGGTGGCGTGTAGTTCCCGCCGGGCGCATTCGATCAGGACTGAGCCATGAGCCGGTGCTACTGCTACGCCGCCAATTGTAGGATCCAAGAAGTTATGTTCGCTGTCAGACCACACCTCGTCCTCCTCTTGACAATGCTTGAAACTTTCAACGTCGCTTTCGGCTAGGCAGGGATCGCAATGGGCCTGATTGGACTGTTGCAGCGCATCAGGGAACAGGCGACCCTCGGGAGCGGGGGACGGGGTGCTGCCTGCCAATGAACCTCCACAAGACTTCCAGGCCTTTTCTTGGATCCCGAGGGGAGTGGAACACCGGTTCTCCCCGGTCTTGGACCAGATCTTGTCGGGATAGGCTCCTGCAGGATTGCTGTGCTTCAAACCAGGGCTATATGCAGCAGGACCGAAGCCCCAAGGATTTGGCTGGGGGCTAGGAGCAGGACTCACCCAGTGCCTGGGGGTAAGTTGTCCTGGAGTTAGTGGGCCCGGGGTGGGTGGGCCTGGGGTGGCTGGACCAGGGGTGGCTGGGCCTGGAGTGGCAGGACCTGGGGTGCCAGGTCTTAGAGTGCCTAAACCTGGGGTACTTGGACCTGGGGTTCCAGGTCCAGGGGTGGGTGGACCTGGAATGCCAGTGACTGGGGTGCCTGGACGTGGAGTCCCAGGCCGTGGAGTTACTGAGCCTGAGTGAGAGGTAACAGGTTGTGGTGTACCCGGGTACGAAGCACTGTGACGTATGGCGCCTCGGTACAAGTTACCCTGGTGCCCCGTGCCAAGGTGAGGGGATGGAGGTGGAGAAGCAGGTACCTGGAGTGCTGGATTGGTGGAAGCTATTTGGGGGTTTGAGCATGGATGGGAAGTCCACTGCTGAGGGTACGGAGAGGACTGGCGCTGCTGGGCATGCTGGTGAAGCTGGTGAAGCTGCAGCTTGTCTGAATTTAAAGAAGAGACATCAGGACTTTGTCTACGGTTTAGGTGGCTGTCCCAGTTATTTGAAATAATGCTCCCGTTAATCTTATACCCAGACCACTGCCCAGGTTGAGGGGTGCTTTTTGATGTGTTTGCACAAGCCTGGCTTGGCAGTGCCCCTTCATAGACTGGTACATCCATAGGCTCTTGTTTGATGAGCGGAGTGCCTCTGTTGGATGGCTCAGAGGAGACAGAAGACGGACGGGACAGGCTATAGTTGGTAGGCTGGGCGTAAGCGCCGTTGTTTGGTTGGTTGTTTTGCTCAGGCAAGTGGCCCTGAGGGCTCTGAGCATCAGACTTTCTTTCTGCCTGGACAAACTTACTTCGACCTTCATAGGTCTTCAACTTAGGACGGAAAAGAGCATTGGGGGGGTAGTTGAAGAAGCCGTAGGGCAATGCAGGCAGACTGGGATGGTAGCCATTTACTGTGTCTGCAGCAGAGGGCTGGCCGGCTGGGGAATGGCCCCCCCTTGCATAGTAGGCAGGATTTTGATAGATGTTATTGAATGGGTCTGTTGCCTGCACAGGGAATCCATCTATTGATCCGTTAATGGGCTCCCGCTTGATGTCCGGCTTCATCTCCTGCTTTATGATTTCTGAAAAGCAGATTGCAAATACATGAAAGTCTTTCAACACCAGGATACATATTCAATTATTGCCATCCCTTTCACTCTACACTTTTGCTTATGTGTCATACTGATAGGTAATTACAAATAGGTCAAAACTTAAGTTCACATCAGGTCAGATGATAACCGTACCATTACATCTTCAGTTTTTACAACCAAATTCAATTTTGTGTGACAATCAAAAAAGTCAAAGAGAATGACTAACCTTTAATGCCTGGGGCTTTGGGAGAGCTCCTGATGCAAAGTTCAGTCTTGATCACTGTTTTCTCTGGTGTCTCCCCTGCCTGCTGTGAGAGTTTACTTTTCTTCTTCTCTGAGGCGGCCTTCTTGGCCTCCAGTCGGCGTTGCCGGCAAGATTTAGCAGGCTCGGGCAACTTGCGTACCTCGCGACGGAAAGCTTGAAGTACCTGGATGGCTCCGTTTTGCATCTTGCGGCGCTGGGCCTCTGCACTGCCAAACTCATCTGTCAGTGAGACGGTGTACAGTGGCAGCACATGGAGCTGCTCATCTTCAGGGATTTCCCCCACTTTTCGGTTGTCCTCCTTAGTCAAGGTACACACCTAACAAAGCACAAAAAGTAAATGTAAGCTAGGCAAAAACTGCTTCTGAAGGTTTTTTAAGTGCAACATATATTTGGTACTTGGCAAAAGAGTTGATAATCCTTAAAAGTTTTCGCTTTTTGTCATTTTGCCATCATAATTGTAAAGCAGGAGAAAATTTGAATATGGTTTCTGAAAAGTGATATGGGCATTGCATTCGGTCCCTTTAACCATGATACCAATTACAAATTCTTAATTGCCTTTAGAGATCACAAGATTACTACATGAGGTTCACATGTGTATAATGTAAATTCAGCATAAATACAAGTGTCAGGGGTAAAGTTGTGGAGAACTTCAATGAGGGATAAGTTAAACCAAGCTTTGGACCATGAAATGAAACTGAAAAATCTACCAAGACATAGCTCCATCTGAACTAACAGGCCAGGCAAGGAGAGCATGAATAAGAAAATTACTCAAAAGACCCTACACTGGCAGGGTAAACGGTGGGAAAACCTTTTGACAAGACCAGTGGTTGTGCACTCTACAAATCTAGATCTTGGCACAAGAAAAGCAAAATAAGTTCCATTTGCAATTTGCCGCAGGTCATGTAGAGGACACCGCAAATGTGTAAAAGAAGGTGTTTTAATTAGGCCAAAACTGAACCCTGTGGCTGACACTTTAGCCTAAAACTGTCAGCCAGATTGTTACAGGTTTTTCATTAATCCAAGATGTGTTCAGCAAACAAAGCCCCGTTTCTAACTGCTGTTTCCACTGGTATTTTCAATTCAACTCAAATTTATCTAAATAGGATTTCATATTTATCCAGGTTGGTCGATTTCAATGCACATGAATAATACAAATAGTCTCAAAAGTGGAAGCTCAGACAGTAGAATTCATAAAATTCACACATGGTAATAGATACAAGTAGGCAGTAAAAAGTGCAGTGTGATTTGTGACTGTGTAGTGTGAAGTAATTATCTGGCATAAGTGCTATTTAATATTATTCCAGTGGAGAAATTCATCCAAATCTGCCAGATGCATGAATCATTTTGGGTTTAACTATACAGACAAAATGTGTGTGACAAAAGAACCGTTACTGCACGTCATGCTTTTTTTCAGCTTTAACATGCACAATAGATTCCAGAGGAATGCTGAGTAGGTTTACCACTGTGCAGCCATTGTGCAGGTTGTGCTGGTCCTTGTGAGCGTGGGCACAGAAGTCCATGCAAGCTGTAATTCCAGAGAAGGGACGGCCTTCCTTCAAACCCAGCCTGCACTCTGGAGCTCGCTGTTCTGCTGCACACTGAAGTGGGGGGGGGAGAAAAAAACAACTTATAAACTCATTACAGAAAGGGACCATTTAGTGAACCTAAGTTCCTTACAGTATTGAGTTTGGGTCCTGGTTAGTTATCGTTTTAGTTTTATAATCAACCAAATAGAATTGGATTAGTACAGCACAAGCAAACACTTGAAGAGAAGGTGTTTGACATAAGTTGGTGATCTGCCCTGTGCAAACACACCTGGTTGCTGTACGCCTGTGGAGCCAGTCGCTTGTACAAAGGAGCCACCTCAGTTGCCAGATTTTGGAAGTTGTCCCTGAGTTTTTCCTCCTGACAAGGAAAATGCATTAAAAACATCAGAAACTCCACAGATTTCCAGGTTTGCAACAGCATTGCTTTGAAATTGGTGGCTTTGTTTTGATGCGCACCTCTTCGGGATGATCTCCTTGTAGCCTGAACTTGCGTGGCGTCTTGCTTCGGGCGTACTTACAGCCATTAAAGTACATGCTCCAGGAGCAGCCAAATGAGAAGGAAGCTCCACACTTTTCAGAGTCTTTTCCCTGACAGGCACAGGTACGACTGCAAGGGTGACAGAGACCACAAACTCTCAACTTCACTCATCACTGTTAGGTATCCAGTAAATTATAAACTTATTTTTCACATTTTAAGCATGTCAGTGGAGAACATCGGGCTGGTGCTGGTCGACTTTACTGCAGTATTATAAAAATGTCTGCTGTAGAAGTTTTTTTCACAATGAGGTGCCATTAAGAAATATGCTGTGCAAACAATGTTGATTTAGAGAAGTATATTTTCTTTATTTTTTATGGTATGACAGTGAATGTTTCTATGCCAACTATGTAATAGACGCCTGCATAGACTGTAGTCTAGAACCCAAGTTGATTCAATATCAGTAACAAACCTAATATAGATGTCATTTCTGATTCAGATATGTGGCTAAGGCCACTGAAAGGTTATATGTTTGAACTTACAGCTAAAACACATATAAACTACAACCTCAAAAAATGAATAAAAACAATTCTGACAGTATTCATAGACACACCTTTTCAATTTGTCAGATGACTTAAAGTTTGCTGCCTTACACAACCTTCCGAGATGTTATCAGTTAGCTATGCTAATGATACTAGCACCACAAATAAGTCTTTAAAAACAGTCAAAAATGTCACCAGAATGTGTCTTTGAATTTCTTTCACTGATATTGCAATCATAAACTACATTTTTAAGTTGCGCCAAACATTTACAGATAATATACTTGCTCAATTATTTTTGTTTCTGGGTGTAGCAGCTTTTTACATCATTTTACCAACATATTAAACCCCAGTAGAGTACAAAAGTTGAAGCTTTTTTGAACTCCCATAATAGTCAGAAGCACATTGAATCAGGCATTTGCAATATTATGAAAATACAGAACTGCAGTGTGGTGTTTTCACTTTTACAAGCGTTTTCCTTTGGCCTACTCACTCGTCGTTGAGCCCGCAGCGCCGGCTGGTGGGGTTGCCATGTTTGGTGAGGGTGTCTGTCACCTCGTGGTAAAGCTTGTCGGCCAGGGATCTTGGGATGCCTTCCCAGGCTAAAATAACAACGATGATGACGGCGTTGGCACAGTGGTGACCGGCACGCTGACGCACCAGACACAGCAGTTTCTCTTTTTCGCTGCCTCGACGAATCACCTGGCGAGAGATTGAATTTGGCATAACTTTCAATCCATGTTTAATCAAAAATAAGGCATACAGTAAACCCTACAAGTTAGTGTTAGTTTTGTAGTTGCTTTGTTTGTCCAGCAGATGTCCAGCACACATAAATTATCTACTGAGGAAAGAGTAGATCACAATTGCAAAAAAGCCTCTACCCTAAATATGTATAGTCATTTTACCCAAATATTTACATACACTGTGTACAAAAACTTCACCTTTTTTCACACTGTGCAACTTTAAATCAGATTAAACTTCATCTACTTCAGTTCAGGTAGAAATACTAAAATTGCGTCAATTTGCAAAATGTCAGAATAAACAAGATAAGATTTTAGAGATTTTTCTCAGAGTGCAATGTGCGTAACGACAGTCTGTAGGGTCATTCAACATCTTCATGAGGTTTTTTGCTTTTCATCTGTTCACACCAATATATTTTCACCCATTTCCTATGTTTTCTTATTTGTTATCCTGTGACTGGATATTCCTGTGGTGTCTGTGTTTGTAATGTAACTGATGTAATTGTTTGAACAGATGTAAGTGGGACCTTGAGGCATTTGGATGTTGTACCTAAAGGATGAACCAACTTCTGCAGCTCCATAATTCTCTTCTTGAAAACCACCTGGATTTTTTTCCCCACCATGTCACACAAAGAAGCATGCAGCGTTTAAGATGTCGCCTTAAAATAAATCCACATATGGACCTCCATTTGGCTCAGTTGTTGTGAGTTAACCAATCAACGTTTTATGAAGCTGCAACTCCATCAACTGGACTTTTCAGAACAGTTCACTTTATGTGAATTTCACACATGTGAATTTCCTCTGCATCCTCCAAAATATGCACAAATACACATTCCTTTCACACAAATCACAAGTTAATTTCCTGTCACAGTTGCTAAGTGGGGCCAAACATTCCTGAACACCTCTGCTTTTTCAAATATTCACTGGATTATAAGACTATCAGAGCAATATTCAACAGTCTGAGGAAGATTTTGAAAGACTTGAGTGTTTTATGAAACGCTGATGGTTGTTATCCCACAGAGAATGCATCCTGGCTTCTACTACACAGTGGAGGTGATGCAGCTCTACTTACCCACTTGGCAATAGGACAACCATGGGAGCTCTTCCCCTCTTTGCCTGTGTACACCACCTTCTCAATCCGAATCGCTTCTCCCTTCTCTCCATATCTGCAAAGAGGAAAATAAACAGTTTAACTATAGTTTGCAAACAAAAGGAACAATGGAAAAGTCAATGTTAAGTTTGGTAGAACTTCGTAACCTGCATTTGATTGGGGTTAGCCTAATGGATACCAATGTTTTGAAGTGTCATGTTTTTAAACCACTAACGTCAAGTTATAGTATTTTTTCAGTATGAAATTGTTTTTTTACGAACATAAAATAACTTTAAAATAACAGTGTGTAACATTTTTAGATGAGTTGGAAAAGTAACATGAAATGTGTTGAAATGTGCCAACAGGAGAACCAACCAGCAGTCTGGCAGGTTAATTCTATCTTGAAATGATGTAAAACTATTGAGATCCCAGGAAGCAGTGAGTAGACAGCATGCCTGATGTGATGTCACATGACACTGCTACAGACCAAGCTGACGTTGGCTTGTTCTGTGTTAAATGGTTACAGTAAATACAGAAACTCGTGTTAGCAATTGACATTAATAGAAAAGCTTCAATCAAAATAGAAGAGTGAATTTTGGGATTGTTTTAGCAGCAGAAAATTTCTATGAATGTGATCTAAAGTGTTTTAACTCTGACGACAAATTAGGTAGATTGCCAAAACATATCAACCAAGGACAACTTAAATAGCTTGACACAACAAATATCACAGGTTGTTTCTTTAAATTTAACACAAAATCACACGTTTAATGACTAATGCAGCCTCAGAGATACTCCATCACCCCTACCTCCCTTATCTCTTTGCACTACACAGAAAGCAAAGCTCCCACAGAGCTTCACTGACTCACCACCATGCTTCACTGTAGATTATCTGTTCTATTCAGGGTATGCTTCATTCCTTCTCCTCCAGACATGCCACTGATCTAAAGTCCCCAAGAATTCCTGTCTTTATTCACAATTCCACTATAAAATCTTAAAACACCCATTTGGCTCATTCAGACTGTTGTAATCTAATCTGAGCTGATGTTATTTTTGGCTCAGTAATGGGGTAGCTTTTGGGGTGGAGACATGGAGTCCTTCGGTCTTACAAGGGAAACTGAAAACTCAAGCTGCAAGTCTGTAGTGGTCAGTCAAGGGTTTCTGACAACCCGAGTGCCTTGGAATGTGTACTTAAGTCTCACCTGTGAGACTGATGGCTTCCTGTTTGCTGTCATGTCCACATGGTGAAGTCACAGGTCCTGGAAGTTTAAAACTTGCAGGTACTATGCTTCCAGGTTATTTTAGGCTATCTTTACGGGAGACTGCTGCCTGGAAACTGTTTTTCAGATGTTGATTGGGGAAAAGTTCCACATTTGTCATCTGCTGTTGTCATGCCAGGCCAATAGGTGGCACTGTGATTTTAGTATGTCATTGAACGAGATGTTCTTTTGTTAACAGCGACCCATCTCCAATGGGGTATATGCCACGCACTTCCGTTTTTAGCACTTGTTACACACTCCCCGCTTCCGGTTCACAGGCAACTGCATGTTAATATTGGGTCCTCAGTCGCTGTAGGACTATTAATGATGCTTAAATAATTATTCAGACGTCCTGAAACGTTCCAACAACAAAGGATTTAAGCTGGATGTGTAAAAACTTCACAATAACTTCGAAGGTAAGTTAATAAATCGTTTGTATTCACCATAATGCCTGATATGTCTGACGTGGCT
>CAEGAF010136322.1:0-34221 GCA_903067075.1 Micropoecilia bifurca | reverse complement strand
CGCCCGGAACGCCAGCTGGAGATAGGCACCAGCAACTCCCGACCCCACCAAGGGACAAGGGTGCAAGAAAATGGATGGATGGAGATCCAGTCAACCAAATTTTGAGTGACTTCAATAAGTAAGTTGTGTTCAGTCTAAGCTCTGCATAAATAACTTGTCATGAGATGAAGGGTGTTCAGTTTTGAGTACAGGTTTATTTTGAAAATTTGTTTGCTCTTACAGACTCTGTTCTCTTTACCTCCAATGTTTACCTGTAAGACATTCACGGAAATCACAGAACTTCACTGCCAGCAGAAATCGCAATCCATGGGCCTGGAGGCCCGCAACAAGTGCCTTGTGCGGGTCCTTCCCTGCCTGGATCACGATTTCGCGGGCACAACCAAAGGTGAGGGGAGCAGGGAAACTGTGGTGCAAAGTTCCTCTGCAAATGTGTCCAGGTTGATGCATCCTGTAAGTCTCCCGTATAGCTCCTTGAGGGAGCTATACGGGATGTCATCATTTCGCCTGAACACGTCGCATAAGAACAAGTGCACCAGGGCAGCACCAAGGACAAAGCCTCCAGCACCTGGCAGACTGGAAAAATGCGCTGCAGACGATAAAGCTGGAGCGCATTTCGGGTCCAGTGGTGCAGAGGGGGTGGCAACTCATCAGCACTGCCAGCGGAGTGTGGGGCCAACCCGATGAAGCCCCTCCTATATGAGAGGCTCTTTGAGTTGGCCATGCTGGTGCCAAGACTGACGCTGAGCTGAAAGTCTGACTGTAAAAGAGGACGCCCGAAGAATATCTCCTCCAACACTAGCTCATACTGGAAAGCCTTCCAGCACGCGTCGTACCTTGCCACCCCCTCTGAGCTGGACAAAATGTCATCCAACTCTGTCACAAAAAACTCAAGGATACTCCTTAGAGTGTCTATGAGCCCATGGTCGCTGATGCCATCGCGGAACGGGACGACAAGAGCATTGTCCACAAAGATCATTCTAAGTGCTGCAGTGCATCAGAATTTCTTTGGGACAAGCTTCACTGGAATCTCACGCTCAAACCGGCAGACCTGCTACAGCCTTAGGGCAAGCTTGAGGTCCATCTTGCCCGCAAGATCTTCCATGTGATGGATATAGCTAGAGGCTCAGGAGAGCAAGGCCCGCTGGAATTGGGGGTCGGACAATCTGCATGTCGTCACCGCTCCGCTGACGGGATGCCTGAATGGCATGCGTATGTGGACATGTGGGCTGTCCGCATACATTTGGACAAAGTTCAGGCCACCATTGTCCCCCAGGGCATCCAACAATGTCTGCTCCAGATCCAGTTTGTGCCGGTCCAGGTCGCTCTGGTAATTGGCAGCCTCATAGATCCCAAGTGCAGGATACAGAGATCCATGAGGACCAACCAATTCCAGTAGACCGTGTCTGGAGAACAGAAGGTGGACGCCTGGTTCCCTGGCCAAGATTTGGGCAGCGGCATGCACAGACAGGGACACCATGGCACATGGATCGACAAAATCTGTCAGGTCCACGGTGTCCCTGTCCTTCTGCCCAAACATGGTTAAATACAACTGAGCAGAGAAGAGTTGGCTCTTGCTTGTATTAGCCATGACTTGATCAAGCAAGTCTAGTACAAAAAACTGGTCTTGCCTCAAGACGTGATATCGGCTGGTGTCCGAGTACACCTGCTTCATCACGGTTGGCTATGACTTGTCCTTCCTGCCAAGTGCCCTAAGGAGCCTCTGGAACTCCTTGACCATAGAACAGAACATTTCACACGCGTGGATGTAGAAGAGGTTCTTGTTGGAGAGCCTTGAGTCAGGCTCCTTAAGGCACTTTGGGGTGTACATGATGGAAAGGTGGTAACCCCCATCAACATACCCAATTGTGTACCCACAGCTGTTCTTCAAAGATGCAAGCCCAGCTGGGGTACACTCGCTCAGGTCCGCATGCTTCTTTAGATAGACATAACTGTCTTGAAGCATGTGGACCTGAAGATTGGGCAGCAAGAGGTAATGTATTTGAGCCTGGAGGAACGTAGCACGCTCCATCAATGTCAATGTCATAAGCAAACTTGAGACCATCAATGTCATAAGCAAACTTGAGGGAGCGCTTCGGCTCGCTGACATATGTCGAATGGAAGAGGATGAAAAGAAAGGTCAGCCTCAAGGAAGTCATACACAGAACTGAATTGGGACACTGAGGTACTAATACTTCCTGTATTCAGTGTCCCTACTTCGAAAACGTCACTGATGTACTCAGACATGATGGTAAGTGTATTTTTCTGTTATGTTGTGATGTTGTCTGCTTGAGTGCAGAATGTGAAATGATGTGAAGGTAGGTGTAAATGAAGGTAAGTGTTGTATTTTTTGAGTAATGTATGTGGTGATGTTGCCTGCTTGAGTGCTAAATGTGAAATGATGTGAATCTACGTGTTTGTAATATTTTAAATGTGTAACTGAAATTTAGAATGTGAAATGTTCCTTATTAGACTGTTAGATTATTTTTAGTAGGTGTACTGTGGTGGTATTTAATGTAATATGTGGTGTTCAATGTTATCTTATATATTAATGTGTTTGTAGAGTGCCCTTATGTGGATGTTGACTGGTCAAGACCCAAAACAGAAATGAGAAGGAGATAAGTGAAAAATCACTTCTTAATGTGTCATTTCAAATTTTGGAATGGTAATGTCCATTGTAATATTTTACTGATTGGTAATGTCCATTATATTATTTTACTGATGTAATTGTGTATTAATAGTCTATTTTCTATTAGCAGGTTTGATTTACAACACCATATGATGTAAAAGTAAGTATTTATTAGGTTCAGGTAAGTATTTATTAGGTATTTATTAGGATAAGGTAAGTAATTATTAATGCCATGCAGGTATGTGATGACATTTAAAGATGTATACATTTACGGATTTGGGATTGTCAGGATCTGTGTTTTTCTGTGTTTATTTTTGAGTTTTCTGTGTAGTCCTGTTCCTTGTGAGTCCTGTCTCTGCGTCTTCCCCGTTAATTGTTTCCCAGGTGTGTCTCGTTCTCTTGATTACCTCTTGTGTATTTAGTCCCCTCTGTGGTCTGTTCCTCCTTGGGTCCTTGTCGTTTTGTCAACGTCGTAAGTGCGTCTACCTACGTCATTCTGTTTGTCAGTCAGTCTGTTTCCTCAGTGGAACTGTAAAGTCCTGGGGTTACATGATTCAGTCCAATATTGATCAGTTGCTACCGGTATTAGCTGCCTGTCCTGGACTTTTGACTTCTTACAATAAATCATCATCATAACCTGGGTCTCTGCGTCTCCTCACCATTACACCCCCACATCATGACAGGGATGACCCCCTGAGTAAGGATAGGAAAAAATTAAAATGATTAAATTAAATTTTAATTTAATTTAAATTAAAATGATTTTTTTTTTTTTCAATTCATCCTGATGAGAGAACAGAGAGAAGTAGCAGTTCACCAAAAACAGATGGAGTCACATGTGATGCATCAAGATATTCTTGTGTTGCTTTGTCAATTTGACCTCATATTTGTTTTTCAGGTTTGGTTTGGTTGTTGTTTCTCAGATCCTCGTGTTCTATTTGTGTTTCATGATTTCTCCAGTCGGCTTCCTGAGTTCATGCTCACCCACAGCGCTGGAGCAGCTGAGTGAAGCTGCCTTCTCCCCACCATCTTCAAATCAGACGAAAATGGTGTCAAACATTTGTACTTGTTTGTGCAGCAAAAAAAATCCGTTTGTGCTGCTTTGTCTATGAAGATATTAATGAAAGTTTAAAGGTCATTTTGATTTTGTAAAAGTGTGGGGGGAGGCGGCTGGTTGACCTTTTGACCTTTAAACTTTCATCAATATCTTCAAAGCCAAAGCAGCACAAACAAAAAAAATTTCTGCACAATGGTAATTGAGTTGATTGACATTGTATTTGTCGGATTTGAAGAATGCAGAGTGGGGGGCTGGTTGACCTTTCATAACCTCTGGAAACATTTCTTAGCATCTTTAAAATGACAGCGGCACAAACAAAAAAAATTTGCAGCACAATTGTAGCACAAACGTTTGACACCATTTTTGTCTGATTTGAAGAAGGTGTGGGGGGGCAGCTTCACTCAGGTATGTGTAGCATTCAGGTAGAAAACAGTCATGAGCAAAATTCAGTTGAAAGACAGAAAAACACAGAAGGACAACGTTTTGAACAATCTAGAAATGGAAAGAGGACGACACAACTGCAGGCCTAGCTATAGAAAGCCTACGAGAATACGTTAAAGTCGGTAATTTTTTATGAGAAAATGTGAAAAAGGGGGTGCGGATTGTTTCATCAGGCCCTGCGTATCACTCCGTTTCTACTACAAGAAGGCAGGACAGAGTTTTTATGTGTAGTTTCACACAATTTTAAAACAGTTTCATTTCGAGTCGCTTTTCTGTGAGACAAATGACTGCCTCTCCAGCTCTGACTCAGCTGAATAACGTCACTCCGTCCTGGCGTCGAAAATGACTTCCACTGACTTTTGCAGTAAATCTCCTTCCCTTCCCCCCCAACTGTTTATAATATTACTTAAAAGATATCCTGTGAGTCGCGAAGTGAGTTCATTTTGAGCGTTTTCTGTTTCTGCGCTGCGGAGGAGTTTGTGAACAGAGGGAATTGCAAAAAAAAAAAGAAAAAAGCGCACGACGGACGATAACAAAAAGTGATGATTCCTCTGTTTCCTTTTCTATTTGTATTTTAATTTCATCCTGGAGCGCACAGAAACGCAAAAAGCCCTGGCTCCCCATGCCACTCGGCTTCTGAGGTTTGCAGGTCTCTGATAGCAAGCCTCTGAAATGGAAAAGAGATAAGAGTAAATAAACAAATAAATAGAATAAAACAGAATTTGTGCTGGTTCAGTGCTCACAGAGGGGGGAGGAAGTGAGGCGAGGGGAGGATTGGAGGAAGTGCACTCAGCGAGGCAAGCCCTACGAAGATGCATTCTCAATAAAACGATGCAAGGTAAACACCTAAGTGAATTCAAGCTGGCGCCATTTATAGGGTGAAATCTGTTGAGGCCGTTTGCTGATATATATATATATAGAGAGAGAGAGGTTCCCCAACAATCCACGTTGTGTTTCTGTGATATAATCTTTGCCTTTTCACAATAATAATAAAAAAGGCGCTTTTATTTCCATCACAATGAAGTTATTTGGTGTTTGTCAGCTAATTCTTCATGGGCCCACGTCGCTTCCCGCGCAGAGGCACCGGACCAAACGTTGTGCCTTTAAAGCGGCACCATGGGCTTTTGATAAGCAGCAGGCCCTCACGCCACTCCAGCAGCCTTTCTTCTCAGAGGTTGCTTAATTACACTATCATAGTCTGTTAATTACCTTATCAGCGGCGCATAATCCCGCGGTCAGCGTCTTGTATGTAGGTATCAAAGCAGAGCGGGTCTCTTTCATGTGCTCTTTCTTTTATTTTGGTCCTGATTAGTGAATTCAGGGGCTTTGTGAGATTGCAAGCAAAGCTTGTTGTTTTTACTAATAATTAAGATCCTGAGGAGGAAATATGTACATATATAAAAAAAAGGTATGCTTGTTTAATTGTGTTTGTTTAGTGTATAGCTCAAAATGCTTGTTCTAATTGTTCCCCCTGAGAGTTAAGCTTTTGTCTAGTAACAGAAAACGAATCAAATCAACCTCGGTTTGGTTGTTTTGATGTGAGAAGAGTTTGTTTTTACTCACTTTGAGTATATAAAACAAAACATTTTCCGAGTGTGGAAAATATAGAAAAGTATGGAAAAGTAACGTGCTGAGTGGATTCCTCCAGGCTTTTAAAAAGTGATTACACATCATGATGCTTAGTCACACAGTGATAGTGACTCAAGCAACGTGTTTCAGTCAGAAGCTGAGCTGCGGTCATCATTGCCACAATGTCATATTCATTTTTGAGCCTTTTAACTATGCATTTGAACTGCTAGACTGATGATAATACAAATTTAAAAAAGTATTTTTTTTTTGGCGAAAAGTCCCTAGCTAGTTGCAGCTCTATGCAGCACCTATCAATCAAACTTCTGATAAAATAAACCTGTTAAGGCGCCACCAAATAACTACTTAAGGAAACGAAACAAAAACCTCAGAAGAATATGATCCAAACTCTTCGAAAAACCTGTTTTCCCTCTCCTTGCCTGTGGTGGCGCTGCACCAAGAACAAGTGAAGGAAACGACACAAAAGCCTCAGAAGAAGACATGAGCGCAACTTCCTTCTTCGCAAAATGTAAGTAAAAATGGAGGAGCGTCAGAGTTTAGCAGCTGTAGGATTTGTTTTAGGTCTTTGGCAAAAGAACACGAGCCATTTCTCCTGCTCGCTCTACACACGTGTTTGTTTTGGTTGTATTTACCCACAATGCCCTGCGCTGTAGTTCACTTCCTGCTTTTGGGCCTGTCTCTCCCATCCGCTTGCATTCGAACCTCTCCAAAGTTCACGTCAGCCGAACCGAAACCTTGGTTAGTAGGCAGTTCCGCATCAGAATTGAATCACTCAGACACCCCTCCAAATAAACTGAACTTAATAGACAAACTACACAGGGCTGTAGCTTTAAGAATGCGTTTAAAATTATTTCACTTCATTTGTTCTCAGCATCTTTGTATCTGCCCTTGTTTATAGCAAACACTGAGGACACGTTTCACCCAATATGGCGACTCATGACCACATACAAACAGTCATTGTGGTGATTATGCCAAGAGAAAACATTCATGTTCCCTGTGTCATAATACCAGTAGCAAACTCTACTCTCTCTCTCACACACACACACACGCACACACACACACACACACACACACACAACCATGACCACGCACACACACACACATAGCTCTGTTAGCCAAGCAACAGCCTGCTATTTCTTTTTTTTTGTTTTTTGAATGCCAGCCTATTTCTGTTTATGCTGCACAGTTGGATATAGCCCTCAGGTGAAACAACACACGCACACACACCCACACACACATTTCTATGCACATGGTCACACATATGCAGGTTCATTAGCATGCTAATTGGAGGTGAGGACAGTGTGGTGTGGAGGTGGTAGAGAGCAGCTCCAGTATATTAATCACAGGCTCAGGGAGACCATCTGACTTCCCAAGCTGCTCTCTCAGAGGCCTCCGCTTCTGCAAAGTGTGGGAGGAGGAGGGTTCAGAGAGCTGTATGATTGCGCTGCACACATGTGGAGGCTACATAGACTCCTCTTCATCCGTGCACTGAGGTACCACCGTCCACCCACTCGGCCCAAATGCTAGCGTCTCCATTTTAAGGCGGTCACTCTTTGGCCAGCTGGTCAACAAGAAGCACTCTGTTTCTTTTCAATCCATAAACTATGCATTTATAGCAACCTTCATGTGTTTCATACGACTTTATACATAATCTCTGTCCATCAAGTCTTTCTAAAAGCGTTTTGTTACTGCAACTCTTTAATTTTTAGATCCTTCTACCTGTTTCTCCAGAGTTTACCTGGTTTTCTATTCTTTATTTTGGATTTTAAGTGTGGCAAGAAAATCTTTGTTCAAAATTAATCCTTCTGTTAAAAGTAAAACAGAAAATTTGAATGGTAAAATGTGTAATTTCGAAGCTGTACACTTAAATCAATTAATATGGTAATTATTCTTTGTTTCAGTTTAAAATTGCAGGAAGAAAATGTTGAAACTCCCCTTTATGTCACATTAAAACATGGCCAAGTGCTGCAAATGTAGTTAATACAGCTGTGCTTTTCAGCTTGCCAAAAAAATTACTTTTGAATGTGATATCACTATATGCACTAAAAATTAATGGTATAAAAATTTGGAAGAAAAATACCCACAACACATATTGCCTTCAGAGAACATCTGTATTTATATGTGGAAAGTTGTAGAAGTACGTTGGTGAAAATGTCGGAATATTTTAAAGTTTTTATTACACAACATCAAATTAAGATGATAATGTCTGACATTTTTGTGCAGCACAATTACAACATGGAAGTGGAAAATCATGAAACGTGTCCAGGAAGTCACAGCGGACCAAGAAACAAGAGAGCAGCACTGGAGACTGTTAACTTAACACAAAACTTACACATTACACTTCTCTACGTTCAAAATACTGCAGTGCACAATTAGCGGTAAACTGTGAAAGCTAAACTCTAATGCTTCATCTTCTTTTCTTGAAGTGATTCTTCACCAGCTGTGTGTTGTTAGCTCATTAGACTGATTGGTCAGGGCTGGCTCCTGCTGACAGTTTTAAACCCTCATGCTGTCACAGTTTCACTGCTGCTCTTCACCATGATGACTTCTCAGGTCCTCCTGGGGTATGTATGCTGTGTGCTTCTGTTTCTCCAGCTTCCTGTTAGCTTTTTAAATATCGATTGGTAATGTTTTCTTTTGTTTTCAGGGTGTCCCTCTTTCTCTGGTTGGTTCTGGATGTTCATGGATTCTCTGTGAAAGGTATTTAATACACATTTTCCTTTGCACAAAATGACTAAATCTAATTGTAAAATATCTCTTGGGCACCCAGGTTTGCAATCCCCACACAAGAGGAGCGGTGGCACCAGTGCAGAGGGGAATGTTGCTTCTCACAGAGCAGGTTCTGACTCCAGTGACCCTGCAGGTGTTTTCATGCAGCAGCCTCAGTCTGTGCAGCCTGTGTTCGGTGGGGGCACTCAGCCTGCTGCTGGATACGCTGCAGGTTCTGTTCCAGCAGGCTACTATAGTGGTGCTTCCTACATGCCAGGTTCTGCTGCCGGCTCTGCACAGGCTGCAGCTGGTCAGTCTTCCCTCCCAGGTAACGAGTCTCAAACTTGGTTCAACTAATCTGTGGCTGAATTGAATGTGACCTGCTTCATATTTCCACAACATTTAGAAGCAAGGTGGACAATTGCTCCTGAAGCGTCAAATGCACAACCCCAGGGTTCCAGTGCCCTTCTGCCTCCTCCTCCACCACCAGGACCCCCTTCAATAACCCTTCAAACTGGAGAAACCTCTAATGTTGTGAAGGAAGCTGAACTCGGGAGCTACCAGCAGCAGACACCGGCGTTTGGTTATCCAGCTGGCCATATGGGGCCTGGCCAAAGTCTTCCACTTGCTGCAACACCAAGTCTTGGTGTGGGTGGCTTGTGGGGCTACTCTTCTCCCTACCCCCATCCATACTCTTATCCCTACCTGTACCCTTACTTTGACTACAGGCTCCTATATGGTCTGTACCCTCCTGGCACCTACACGACCTTCAGCAGAAACCATGAGAAGGGCACAGACTACTATAGACCAGCCAGTATCAGAGCAAACATGGCTCTGATGCTCCACAAATGCCCCAGAACCCTGGAACTGGCCAGCAGAAGGTCTAACCAGATGAGGATGTGATTCTGCAACTGGTAAAGATGGATTACAAGTCCCAATTGCAGATGGCAACAGTTTGGCTTAATCCTTGTTTCTTTTCAGATGACTGGTCCAGGCAGACGATTTAAATTATTCAATAAAGTCTTCAAAACTAAAGTACAAAGTCATTTTGTGTGGTTCTTAAAGGGGCATTTCCTTCAAAATCCACAAGCAACTGGTTCTCTAAAACTATTCATTAAAATTAAGTTTAATGACTTCAATACCTCTAAATATGAGCTGAACTTTCAATGGGACTGGTCTAATTGTTAAAAATCATCCTTTCAGAGGACAGGATGTTGGTAATGCAGACATATTTGAATTTGCAGTTAACATTCCTTTTTAACATTGCAGCCAAGGCAATTATTGCAAGACAAACACTTGATGTTGCCTTGTAGATTATGGGTGGGGGTTTTTTCTTGGAACTTTTCAAAGCTAAAAACCCCAACAACACTTTTTGCCCAAGTTATTGGGTTAATTACAAATAATGGCCATGTTAAGTTATTTGTACATGTAATAACACAGCAAGACTTAGTCTCCAGACTTGTGTATACATGTGGCAATCGGTCCTCTATTACTCTATGTGCCTAAACCTTTTTTTTAAAGGACTTGATGCATATAATGGATTTTTTTTTCTTTTGCAGTATGAAACAGTGGCATGCTTTGCCATTATTTACTTGATCTAATTCCCAAAACACTGATGGATGGGTGTTCTGATGCCTGGTGGGGAAAAGTATCAACAGTTAACACAAAATGTATATTTTTGGGGAAACAAGAGGCCAACTGGTAGCCATCATCATTGCCTTGTTTTGCTCTCACTGTCTGGGGCTTCAACACGGTCCTGCTAAGTAGAAGGAGACTGACTAATAATGCCCTGCAGCTACTCTAATCAGTCTCAGCCACTGATGTAACCGAAGCACAGCTCCACCTTTTCATCTCTGCATCTGAGGCAAAACCACACCTTGGTTCATGATGTGCATCACAGAACACTAAAGGGAAAGTTTCAGAGTATCTGCCGCTTCCATGTCCACAGCCGTGTGACAATTCTATAAGCCATGCCGTGATGAGCAAGGAACAAAGAAGTTTATGTGGGGGAAATGAAAGGTTGCTTCTTTTGCACAGAAAATCCCTGATCTGCCAAGATATTGACAGTCTTTTGCTCAGTCACACTGACATTGTCAGCACTCTTTCAGAAAACAGCTTCCCAGTTCAGCTTTAAACGCTGAACCTGCCAATAGTTTGTTGACTTAGTAGATGTATTAACCAAAGTCGACCAGCTGGGGGAGTCTAGCGGTAGTGAGCCACAGTAAAGAACATGGAACTTCCTCCTCTGTCGATACACGTAGCATAGGAAAGAGCGTCTCTGTGGCTCATTTATCAAATTATGTCCCTTTTCAGGTAAGTTTACACATAAAAGTACCTGTACTGTTGTAAGTTGGTTTACCAACTCATAAAAAGCTTGTGAATTTGCTTTGTTACAGACTATATACATACTTTGTTGTTAGCCACAGTTAGCTGATAACTCACTGCAAACGATGCTAACCAATGTGTGAATGTAGCATTATGATGTGTATTCCAGCTCTAGACAGCCTTTTATACATGAGACTGGAAATGTTGCATTTATGTTTTGAAATTAATTAATGAAAAATATAGAAGACTTGCAGTAAATTTGTTTATTTTTGTGTTCATTATCTGTTACTGTCATATTTGTGTGCCATGATGGTTTTGTAAGAAAGCGATAGTTTTTTTAAGCTTCATCATTGTGAACGCATGTAAATTACAATAACTCAATCAAAACACGTTGTAGCCGAGGAAAGAATGTGTTTGAGGCTCATTTATTGAATTATTCCTGTTTTTGAGGGATTTTACACATACGCTGAAAGATTTGCAGCTTTAATGGCAACAAAAAGTGGTTTTGAAAAGTACGACTGCAGGGTCAAATACAAATGCCTGCCACACTGCTCAAGGTTTTAGTTTTTGGCAAAACACTGCTGTAAGCCATGCAGCATCATCTATCAATACAATATTATGTCTACTCGATGCAGCGCTGTCATAAGCAACCCTAATAACGCACATTAATGTTTGTGGCTGTTACTTGACAAAATGTGAATAGGTTTGTTTGCCACACACTTTTCCTTACTAAGGTGACATCATAGGTTTTTTTCTAACTGCACCAGATAGCTAATAAATCAGGCGTGAATTTATAAATATGTCAAAGACCCCGCAAAGATGAGCGAGAGAACAAGAGCCCAGGCAACAGCCAAAAGCAACCTGCTGTTACTGTAACAAGGGACCCTGATAACACGGTAATAACAGGCTAATCGTATTTGGGTTCAGAAATCACAACATGCTAATTCAATTAGCTTAATAAGCCCCTGTAGATAAAGGGCTTGTTTCGGATGTCGTGATTGGCTTGGGGTTCCAGGGAGGCGGTCCGGTGGGGTAGATTGCCTCAGCGTTCAATGCCACCAGTAGACAGTACAGCTACCAGTTGGATACATTATTATATTTGTATGTGACCATTCAGCTTCCCATAGTCCTTGGTCTCTATTGATGCCACCTAGAGGATAAATCATGTTAAAAAAAAAAAAAAGAAAAAAGAGCTTAGGATCCATTTTCGGTCCAGATGTGACCAACAAAACTAACGCCATCTTCTGTAAACTCCACATCCTCTTAAAGTTTCAACAATGGAGCGCGGAAAGTCGCTCATCCCTCAGAACTGTTGTGTTTTTATATATATATATTTATTATTGTTTGTCTTCACAAACACGCAACACAATGGCAAACAAAACCATTCTTAGTCTATTGTCCCGGCGCTGTGTCTCAGTTCACTCGGAGCGTCTGTCTCAGCGCCGCGGCTCTTTGTGTGGAGAGATGCTCAGAAAAGCATGGCTGCATTGTTTCACGGGGGCTGAGGAGGAGAATGGGACTGTTACAGTGCAGGGAATTGGCAGCTGAGCCCGGCGAGGAGATTCTCCACACAGTATTAGGGAGAAGGATCACAACGCTCCACCGCCACGCTGGCCCCCGCTCACCCTCCGTGCTGCACACAAACACAACCCAAACGTACACCCACCCCTTCTCTGTGAAATTTCCAATCTCTCTTAACCCTTTGTTTCTCTGCAGACGAGCTAATCTGTTTATGGGGTGTTTTGTGAGGGGTGCCTTTTGTTTGCATGTACACACACACACACACACATATATATTAATCTGCAGGCCAGGAGCCAGCTGACACCAGCAGAATATACCACCTATCCCTAGAGATTTCCCCCCTATGCACACTCACACACACATTGTTTATTCCCATTCCATTCCTTCTTTCAAATATACATGCTTGTGTACATACAAGTCTGGCTACATGCATATTTTACCTGACTGGTAATAGAAAGCAAGGGGGAGGGAGGGACGCATGGCAGATAAGAGGGCAATGTCAGCCCAACGGATGGTGTCTGGAGGCAGGGAGCTGCTGTAAACAACGCAAGCTTGTATTTAAAGAAGGATTTGTTCTGGAGTTGAGAGGAGGGGAGCGCACAGCTGGATCTTTGCTCTACACATCAGCAAAGAACTAAAAAAGAAAGGATAAGACAGACGGGGTGGGGGGAAGAAACGAGTGGAACCGGGGCTGTTTCTCTCCTCACTCCTGACTGGATCCCCTTCATCAAACGTCACAGCAATTTGAGAGATTAGACAGCGCGGATTAGACACCACAAGGCTGCTTCTTTCTCAGGCGTCTGATGCTATTGTGCTTCCATTCTTCCCCGGCCCTTTCATATCATAAGACGATATTATACCGAGAGGTGGTAAGACTCTCGCGCTCACAATGGCGGCGTCTCGGCTGATTCGCCGACTGTAGGATACGAGGGGGATAATTATGTAAGAGGTAAACACCTTTCTCCCTTCCTTACTTGTTTATTAGTTTGCCTTACCAGATTTCTCTGCCTACACTTCTCTGATTAATGAGACGCACATAAACTTGCGCGCTGAGGCACGTGCTCCCCCTCTCACCAACTTAGCAGTGCTATTAGTAATGATTGAACCCTATCCAGTGGATGTAATATATTAGCAGGCAGATTATTCTGACGTTAAAACATGTTCCCTGCGCTGACAGCATCATCAATCACCCTCACACTGCTTGTGAAGACTCACACACTGGACATAATTGCTTCAGCATGGGGTTTGGGGGGGAGGTGAGGGAGGAATTGGCGGTGGGAGGGGGGATGGCGAGGAGCGGGAGAACATGTGAGATTTAGAGTGAGGATTTGTATATTCCTGCAGAACAGACGAGAACAGAGGACAATGCTCTGTGGAAACTACTGATGTTGATGGAGATTGGTCAGAGGAGCTCTAATTTTAGACTTTGCTCATAAAGTATTTACAATCACTAGAGTGAGAGAGACTAAATGTAACTAACACAAGTTGGCTCTATGGGTACATTCACATCAGCCCTGTTTACACTAGACGTTGGCTTGCCTTGAGAGTCAGATTTGGTTGGGGAGATGGGAATACGCCATAAAACTATGATGTGAACCGTAGTCCACCTAAAAACCTAGGTTTTGGTTCGGTGGAAGTGAACTCTGGTGCGGTTCGAATGCAAGCGGATGGGAGACCAGTCCAAAAGCAAGAAATGGACTATACCACAGGGCATTCTGGGTAAATAGAAACCAAACAAGTGCATGTGTCCAGCTCTAGCAGGAGAAATGGCTTAGTCTTTTGCCAAAGACGAAAGAGAAATCCTACAACTATGGTGCTACTCAATTTTGTTTACATTTTGTGAAGAAGAAAGTTTCACTAAGTTTGTTCTTCTGAGGTTTTAGTGTCGTTTCCATCAGTGGTTCTTGGAGCAGCGTCACCAAAGGTGAGGAGGGAAACAGGGTTTTAAAAGGGTTTGATTTGATTGACATGGTGTAAAAGCAAACTGCACCAGCTGGAGATGTAAGAAATGTTCTAATTTTGGCCCCCAATCGAACCAAGGTTACCGGACTATTGTGCTTAGATGAAAAGCAGTTTTGCTATATTTAAAGATGGCAATTATGAACATCAGCAAAATTTGACAAAAAGGGGCATTCAGATCTTAAAATACCTCTTTAGGAGGAAGGAGTGTCATCACAGGTTCTTTCTCTCTTCCCAACAAACTTAAGTGTTTACATCCCTGCAGGTATTTACATAGTTTTTTTTCTCTTTAATAGTCTGTTGGTGTTTGTATAAGCACAGATACTCTTGCACATTTTCATTGCCCGCACACAAAAGCCATCGACATATTTTCAATGCAACCAACACTCAAATATTGCAGCAGTAACCCTATCATAACATTATCCAATATCAGGTTATGCTATGCTGCGACTCCCTTAACAGTCTTAAATTTCTGTGCCTTTCAACCACAGAAAAATCAAAACATTCGGCTCCTTCACGACATGAACTCTGCGGTAGATTACTTTTATACGCCCATCCATCCATTGTTTAAATCTTTATTGGGCCATGAGGGCTGGTGCCTCTCTGCAGTGGGGTACAACCTGGCAATTTATCACCAGGCAACACAGAGGAACAACAGGACAGAACCGCTTTGAGATAGGTCAACAGTGTTAACCCGGTTCACCCTGCAGCTCTATAACTTTCACACTTCTTAATATATTGAACTTTGTCTAAACATTTTCTTGAAACACTATGGTGCATTTTGAAGACCAACAGCTTGCTTTGGCTAGAAACCAATTTTAAAGAGGTCACATGGCTTTTACCAAATCAATACACTTTTTGATATCTTTTACCGATATCAAAAAGTGTATTGATTGTATTATATTGAAATGCTAAATAATGATTTAGCATTTCTGCAAAAATCATTATTTAAATAGTTTGGTTACACCTTTCTTTTAAATATAATTTGATTCTGCTGGTATAAACCACTTTGATGTTCCGATGAGCTCCTACATTTTGTGCAAAAATAATTTTCATACCGCAGGTTTCTTGTAAAGCATTAACTATTTTAATACATATGCTGTTATTTTCTGCCTTGCTTTCACTTTTTCCTTTAGTTTTCACAGTATTTCTCAAGTATAGTTTTTCAGTTTCAGCGCAATATATAAATATATATATAAATTTTGATCAGGACTGACATGAGCAACTCTGGTCTCACGAAGAGATTCAGAGGGCGTACTTTTCTTATCACAGCTCTTTTTAGCCGCAATATTAGAACCAGATGAATCTGACAGCAAGAAGCGAATTAAATTTCCCGTGTTGTTTCACTGCATTGTTTAACTGGAAAACCTCGGCTTCTGACATGTGTGTTGATGTAACAAATACCACCCAGCACAACCACAGCAATAACTTCTGCCAACACCTACAATGTCTGAATGCACAGGGGAAAAAAAGAAAGAAAAACTAACTTATTCCAAACTCAGGACTTCTCAATCTGGCCGACCTGCACAGGAAGTAGAGCGTTACCCACAGGATATACTGGGAGTGTCCTTGGGAGTGTCCTTCCACTGGACACCTACCTTGCTGGGCGACGAAGATAACATGAATTAAAAATCAGCCATGTGTTAAACTTTAAAATGATACCCACCAAATAAGAACATACTGTGGTTTAATAGATTAAATGATGAAACGGCATGGTGTTGCAAAAATTACATCACATCTGGGCGAAGTCCACACATTGTAATTAACATGCATAGACAGGATTGTGAAGGGGTCGAGTTAGACACGGGTCAGTTTCATACTGTTTGATCGGCTTGGGTAAACTGTCACTGTTTCACACAAAAATGAGTTATTTGAGAACAGAAAAGCAACAGTTATTCCTACTGGTGTATAAAAATAACAGTAAAGTCACAGTAAGATGTCTTTAACATAGATTTACTCATTCTTATTTGAACTTTGATACACAGGCTACGTTCAGGCAGCAGGAAAATACGATCCAAATTCCCTTTTTTTTGCCCATATGTTACCTGTATGTGAACTTTTTGGTTGGATTCTGATGAATACTCTTAAGAGTAACACAAGTATAAAAGGCAGATATTAGGTCAGTGATTCTTGAGAATAGGGACAAAATGGGTTTTCATTTTCCCATTTTTTTGTGTTATTTCTCAACCTTATTTATGCAAATATGACAAATAATGTTTTGGAAATGTAAAGATGCTAAGGTACAGGCTCCCCGTTGCAACATTTTTTTTTTTAATTACACTTAATCGACTTGACCTAGAACGTTGTCATCACCATCTGACAAAAATAAATAAAAATCATTTTTAATTACACTATTAGTGATGTTTTTACTCATTTTACAAACAAATGCTTCTCAAGAAACAAAAATAAATATTTAAAACAACAACAACAAAAAAAATGGCCATCTGACAGTTGACTGCATGACGGAGTTGACACAGAACTGAAGGTGGTGACAAACTAGTGAGTAAAATAAAAAACGTGGTACATGTGAAGTAATGCAATTTATGTAAAATGCATTAAAATTAATTAACTGCGCATTTAAGTGAGATTTGACAACAATTTCACTGAAAGAGTCAGGAAAACTGACAGTTGACAAAATGCTAAACTACCTCAATTTATATGATGTTATTCTGAAGGAGGCCATATTGTTTAGCTCATCAGGTCAATGAAATCTTTATAATATACCAAAATTAAACTTTTATTTCACAAAATGTCATCAAAGTTTTGTAAATTGTCAGTTATGGTGTTGACACATCATGGTTGTAACAAACAACTTAGGAATAAAAGGAAGAAAAAAATTAAAGAATAACATAAACTAACCAGAGCTAACTAGCCCTCTTAGCAAATGATGTGTCTGTGTCTGATGTGTCTGATTGTCTGTCTTGTGAACAGTGGGAAAGTGTTGCCGTTTCTCTTCTCTGCCTTCTCATTAAAATTAGTTTAAGCTTTACGAACAATATATTGGAAAGCATGTTTAGAAGCTTGGTTTAACTTGATTTAAAATGTTACACTGATAAGTTCAGCTGCCAGAGAAAGAAATCTCATTTTATTAGAGAAGAAAACCCTGTAGCTGCGACCTCACCTGGTTGGAACCACGACTCACAAACCTTCACTGTTACCCAGAAACCTTCCACTGGTGTTAAGAAGACAGCTTTAGCTGTATGCTAAGCCAATTATGATTTTATCCGCATGGTTGCTGCTCCGTTTTCCTTTGGTCTCGCCAAACTTTCCCTTGCGCTCCAGATCTCATCTCGACTTCCAGCATCCCCCCCACCCCACCCCCCGACCCAGCAGTTCAGTTCAGCTCAGCTTCCACCTGAGCAGAACCGACTCATCTCTGAGCCGCGGTATCAGCATGCTGCTCACAGGAATGCTGTGAATGCCGGGCCGCAGTCTGTGACGCACACCTTTATGTTTCTGTTATCTGATATAACGCACGCCGTTCCGTGCCTCTTCTTTCCCGTTTTTTATGTGGTAGCAGAGACCTTCTCTCCCTGCTCTCAGTAATGTGATCCAGTGATTAGTATTCTGCTCAGGCGACGGGATGGAAAGCAGAGTGGCTGCCGAGAGGTGTGTTGAATCGCATCACTCATATTGCACTGTGTGTGTGTGTGTGTGTGTGTGTGTGTGTGTGTGTGTGTGTGTGTGTGTGTGTGTGTGTTGTAAAGTGTGAGAGAAAGAGGATGAAATCAATCTTTTATCATTGACCGCCACTAAGTGTTGCGCATGCAAGCGTCACTCTGCTTGGTTTAAACACACATTTACCATCTAAGTGAGCTGCTGTACCGCCATTTGTCAGCTTCATCCTGTGTGTGTGTGTGTGTGTGTGTGTGTGTGTGTGTGTGTGTGTGTGTGTGTGTGTGTGTGTGTGTGTGTGTGTGTTACCTTTTGCACACACACGCACACATACCAAGGTCAACCGCACCTGATTGCTGTTCTCTGGTAAATACAGATAGTCCATTCACTTAGCGACTGTGATAATGGCAATCCGAAGAAGCGGCAGAATTAAAGCGGTAATGCGCTTTTAAGATATTTCCAACGCAAACAGCCGTGTTTGTGCAGGTGACTGAGCCGGGATTGTTTACGTGCAGGAAGTCCTAATAATGAATGTAACAGAATTACAATTACCAACACGACATGAAAACTCCTTAATCTGGCTTTTAGCTGTGAAATTTATAACTTGTTATCTGCTGTATGTCGTTATTTTATTATAATTTTATTATATTTAGGATAATTTTATTGATGTGAAAGTTGTTACTAATAATTATTTATTACTGACATGTATATTTTGATAATATTGTAACTTACTATTTAAGTTTTGCATGTATTGTTCTAGACTGCTTTATTCTTTTACTAGATTTATTTTCTTAAGACATTAACAGGCATATTTGTAGTATATAATGTCCATTATTAATTGTCACAGCTTCCAATTCAATTCTTCACAGTTTTAATGACATTATTTGTTTTATATGTTTAATTACTTTATTATGTTTCTCCATCCTTCTGTTTTTCACCTATAAAGCTTTTTCTTTTCCTGCTACACTTGGACATATGAAAACTGCTCTATAAGCAAAGTTTGAGTGATAGAGTAGCTTTGTTATCAGGGCTATTATGCAATAAAATTCAGAAATTACAGAAACAGAGTAAAAACCAAGTAATCAGTAGTGTTACATACAAATACGCAGGTATTCGTAAAAATCTTGAAGACATAATTTAGTTTTTGTGGCTGATGTTTGAGTGTCTGTGGTTGTTTTCAAGTGAGATTCAGCGGTCGGTCTGAGTCTGAACCGATGAGGCTGAACCTAAATATAATTTAGGTTCAATTCAAGAACTCACAGTGGACTACAGAGATTTTTGTTTGTGAAAGTGAAAACTATATCTTTTCAAAATGTAAAACATTTTATGACATGGAAATCCAGGAAATTAACACAGACAAAAAGTGAAACGATCTTCCAGTAACATAAAATTCTAGGCTATTCTGCATAATGTATTTACTTTTCTGCTCTTTATGTAGTTACATAAGTGCAAAGAGAGAGTCAGGTTTTCAGCCTGCTGCCTTACAGACAGCTGGTTTGCTGTAGTTTCAGGCCTGAACTAGAGGCATGGTTACTATCATGAAGTGTTTCTAATGACTGGAAGCATTTTCAAACAACCACATTTGTCTGTTTTCATCCAGTGGAAAAGTAGCATTCCTCTTTCAGCCAGCTGACAAGCAGCAACAGGAGGGGGCGACTCTATTCTATGCTCCATTCAACTGGAGAAAACTCTGGTCACTTTTACACTTTAGCTTTTTTAAACAAGTTTAAGCAACAAGTAGTGTAAAAATAAAAATAAGAAGTATTACATTGTTATACAAGTAGAAGGTTTATCTCTACCAGAAAGATGGTAAATGAGCATTAAACTTATTAGTAGCATCTTCCCATGTTTTTTTCGTCGTCACGTTCGCAGCAGGAAGCAGATGAGATGCAGAAACATGTGAATGAATTCCTGTAACATTCCTCAAATTGAGTTTTGAGACGTGGTTTCATACCCCAGAGCAAGAGTTCCTGCTTTTATTTCAGCGCCTGGATGGATAAAATAAAGATCAAATCCTCATTTTTGCCCTGTTGGGAAATAAGACCGGGAGATACAAGAATCTGCATTACGCATTCACAATAACAACACACAAATATCGCTGCTGGTACTTAAATATCTGGCAGATGGCAGCAGAAATAAATACTAAATCTCTTTCCTGGTGACGTTAGATGAAACTTTGACACGAGGAATGCGTCTTGCACAAATCGTTCTCTTCCTGCCTGAGCGGCGGCATTTCATTTAAAATCTAAGGAGACGTTCATTTAGCTAAATGACGCAAAAACCTGTTTAAATTAAATTTTCCTGTTTAGACTTTAACTTCACAAACAGGCTGTCGTCTGCATGTGATCAAACTACAATCTCTGAAAATACTCCTGACATAAAAAAAGAAAATACATGACTTATCTACATGGAAAAAATACTAATATTAAATGGGGAAAAAAAGCTGAACTCTTCACAGAAAATAGTTGAGTCCTAGATCGGAGATTTCCAACATAAACGTCACATGTAAACCATTCATGCAGTCACATTTAATAAATCAGCGTTTAGAAAACAACAAGCCTTTAGCAAGTGATCAGTTCTGTTCAATTCCAATAATCTTCAAATGTTTTCCAATCTGCATATTGAACTGAAAGAAAGGCTTGAAATCATCAATCTGTGTGTAGATAATATATATGATTAGAATTAGTTCAGTTTATGAGGCCAGTTCACAACAAATGCCTCAGTATTTTACAAAAAACAAAACAGTGCATTAAACTGTTTATTGTTCAAGTTAGTTTCAAACGTTTCTAAGAAAACACGGAGTCACCGACTTGCGGCGTTTCCTCTTCCTAGACGAACGCGTAGCAGCAGTCGGTTGCGTCATGTCGTGTTTTAACTGCATTTTGTGGATTTCCTGGTATCAATCAATCACATTTTATTTGCATAGCACATTTCAGCAGCAAGGCATTTCAAAGTGCTTCACATCCTAACAAACACAAAAACACAAAGTCATGCAACTTAGAATCAACAATCAAAACTGTTGTGATCTGTGTTTTCTGTGTAGTTATTTTGAGATTTTCTGTGTTTAGTCCTGTTTCCCTGTCAGTCTCTGTCCTGTCCTCCCTGTTGATTGATCCCGGCTGTGTCTAGGTTTCTGATTACCCTTCTCGTCTATTTAAGTCCACCTGTTGTATTGTCTGTCGTCGGATCCTCGTCGTGTTCACCAGTCTTTTTCCCTGTGCCTCCGTTCTTTGGATTATATTATCATTAAACCATCTTCATCATCACCTTACCTGGGTCTGCCTGCGTCTCTCTCACCTCACCAAAACCGAATCATGACAAAAACATTAAGTCAAGAGCCGTCACTAAATTCGGAATTGATTATGTTTCAAATACAACTCTAAACAGGTGGGTTTTTAGTCGAGATTTAAAGAAAGTCAGTGTTCCAGCTGTTTTGCAGTTTTCTGGAAGTTTGTTCCAGATTTGTGGCGCATAGAAGCTGAATGCTGCTTCTCCTCGTTTGGTTCTAATTCTGGGGATGCAGAGCAGAACCAGAAGACCTGAGAGGTTCTGGAGGGTTGATACAACATTTCCTGATAGTAAAGGATTGCAGTTTTTGAGCCTTAAAGGAAGAAATGCTTTAGTTTGTCAGCATCAGTCCAGGACAGGGCGCTTCTGTCAGCTGATTCACTTGAAATAAATGAACCTCTTAGTAATATTTCATTCTTATTTTTACATCAAGTCACAACAGCGAGAGTGTAGATAAGCAGAAGGAAAACAAAGGCACCAATAATTCTGTCCCTCTTTACTCTGATTCCCCTAAATAAAGTTCAGAACCACCAAATTAGAAATATTACACGTAGCCTGCTGCAGATGATCGAGGTTTTTGAGTTTTTGACAGCTTTTTTCTTGGTTTCCTTTCTTTCCTCTTCTTTTCTCTTAATAGATTAAAGGGAATGTGTTGCTGTTGTGCCGTTCTGCGCTTTAGAGGCCATCTGGTGATTCCACAGAGATAACCATTAATTTTCAGCCAATAATTTATCATGCTGACAGGTAATCTTGGGATCAGGTGATCGGGTCTTTCTGATTTAAATAAAGCTAGCCGTGTTTATTCATTGTTTACACAAATATTTGATGAACATCTCAGTAAAACTGCAAGCTTATCTCGGATCTCTAGGCTTTTAGTAGAAGATATGTTAAAGGAAGGACATTTGCTTGACGTCTTCTGATGTCCTTCCCATTGGCTCAGAGCTGGATGTGGGGCTTCGTCTCCAGCCCATCAGATTGGAGGGTCATGACCTATGTAGATTATTATTTTTTCTTTTATTCCAATAGCCTCTGCCAGAGCTGGAGGACAGAGGGAGATCTGGGCGGCGTAAGTCTCTCCAAGCCTTTCAAATGGAGCCGATTTGTTGAAAGTGTTTCCTACATTTCTGCTGGATGTTACTTGAATGTTATCTGTTGGCAGACTACAATGTTCCCACTGCTAGTTTTTTATCAGGCTGTGAAAGTAATCCATCTGGAACCCAGAAAATGCCTCAGAGCTGTTTAAAATAAATAAATAAATAAAATCTGCAAGATGCCTGCTGAAAAGAAGGAGGAAAAATTAAATCTTGACTTCAAGCTGTTTGTTTTTTTTCAATGGAATATACAGTAGCTATGTCCCTAAAACAATTTAAGGATGTAATATTGGAAAAATTGACAGCACAAGGAAACTAATTATATATATATATATATTTGGAATGCGGCAAACATTTTAATGCATTGACAATTTCCAACAAAACAAACCTAGGCTTTAGATCAAAGGTTGTGTATATTACATGGATTAGAAATGACTAGAGTTAAGAGTTTCTTCCCTGAAATAACACTGACGTTTGTTCAAATTTAAAAATCTGAGTTTCAAGCATTTGCATATTGCCATGAAAAGTTGACAGGATTTGAAGATTGTTTTGTGTGGACTCATTGCAGAAGCTTTCATTAACTCAGCTCTTGTAAAATCTAACAATCTTAAAATCTTATGTTTTAGTTAAAAGCAGCTGGAGAGCTTAAATTCAATGAAATAATCTCTTCTAAGTGAAAAGTTAGAGAAAAATCTACAATTTTTGATGGAATTTGAAACTTGTGCCTTTTAAATAATCTGTCCATGTGTAAAACCAACTGAGTTTCTTGATTAACCATTTGATAAAAAGCTTCAGTTAAATCATGTTTTTTTAAGTGTTCAGAAAACCTTTGACTGCCAACCCACAATAGCAAAAAACAGTTCAGCCAATCAGAGGGATTAGAGCAAAAACTTGTTAACTTTTGGTTAATAGGCATGAAACTATTGGTTACATGTAATTAGGGGTTAAATGCCTATTAGTTGCATTTTTAAGAGAAAAATAGAAACAAGCCAAATTTCTCATGCATAATGTCTCTGGAGCTGCTTGAAGAGACAAGACATCCTTCAGACTCTTATTGTGGCAAGTTGTTTTAGCTTAAGTATAACGTCAGTCCACAGCCCATTAAATAGGATTAAAGCACTGTAGTGTAGAAGTCTTAGTTCATCTGCTGTGTTTTTTGTTTTTTAAATTTGACAATTTGTCTTTTAGGTTTTATACTTGCTGTAACATCAATTCCCCATTTGGGACACAAATAAATATGAATCTGAATCTGTTGACACTTCTCAGAAAACCAGTGCTGTCCTAAAGTATCCAGTGCCAGCTAGCTAAACGTTAGCTTAATTAGTGTGGCACTAAAGAGATGGTGTATTTTGCTGCTATGCTCTTTAAATGCACCCAATGAAATGTGTGCAGCACCAGTAAGACACTCTAGTTTGTAAACCAATGAGAGAGACGTGGTTTTACAATGTTATGCTTATTTCTAGTCCCCCTGACGGCCGTCCACCACAGTCAGCTCTGAGCCTGGACGCAGGAATGGGAAGGTAGGGTTACACAAAACAAATCCACAGCAAATAAAACAAAAATAGAAGCAAATTGTGAACCAATACAACAAACCTGGAGAAATAAAGCAGCCGGGTTTACACTGGAGCTACAGCAGCTTTGCTGTCAGACCCTGAGGAGAAATGAAATTTAATATGCGTCACCTCAGGCGAGTGGCGAATAGTAAACTGCGGAGGAAGGACGGGGCAAATTTTACCTGCTTTTCATGCATAATGTCTCTAGAGCTGAGACAACCCCAAATTACTCCATCTAAACTGGAGAGCTCTACTTCTGGCCCAACAGCAACAGGAGAATCGGTTTGTCAGGATTTCTGTACTTGAACTATTTCGAAGGTTTTCAGAAAACATGGAAACAAAAGAGCCTCTCTTTATTCTCACTTTACCCCTGCTGGCATGTAATTAGATGCAAGGGTGTTCTCAATCATGGACCTTACCAAGCTCCACCCAGAAACGCTCCTCGAAAGTCCCACATTAATGTGAGACTACATGTCTCACATTAATGTGAGCATTTTTCATTTCCACTGACTCTCTGCAGAGTATTTCGACTAGCATTTCTGACGGATTTTCACAAAATATCAGCCACGACAATGGACAGGGGAACCAACAAGTTCATGTCATTTTTTTTGGACGACATCAAGGTGTTTGAGCCACGTGATGCCTCCAACATTGTGCGCGTCACAGCGAAAAGCTAGCGGTCGATGAGGGAAACAGCAGATCCTCACATCCTCAGCATAAATATAGCTGTGGACAAGATCACTGGCACCTATTGTTCTTACAAGGCTGGGTAAGTCGGACATTCATGGTTTTGAGGGTTCGAATGTGCCTAGGACTTATACACAGTACTCGGTGCTAGCGTGGCTAACACGATTACAGTTTAGTAAAAAGCCTTTTCAGGTAAAATAAAATCTTTAATGTATGTCAGATACGGTACAAATTGCATATTTATCTGTTCAGCTAACGTAAGACTGTAACAGACAGGCTTCAAGGTGTAGAAGTTGTATCGGTACTGCCATTATACTTTACTTGGCTAAAAGGTTTTCATAATCGATGTGTTATTATTGACTTTCTTTTTTTCATTCACTAAACACAAAGAAAGCAAAGCATTAATACTTACACCAGCAAATATTCCTTTGTTCTTATTGATCCTACGACGGTTGAACTGCAAATGCGGTTGTGCACAAGGTTTGATCCAAGCAAGGCTTTCCGTTTCAGATTTTGGAAATCTGTAAATTTTGGTTCCCTAAATACGATCAGGATACCTGACATCGCCTGTACAGATACCCCACTGACGGTGGAGAACCATTCTTTTTCGAGTCCTGAGTCAAAAACCTTCTGCCGGTTTGCTAGTCCACAATGTACATTAGCATGTGTTTACTACTGTAGCTTGTGTTTGTGAGACGGTCAAGCACGTGGTAGCTGCGCTGTGACGTAAAATGGGCATTAGCCAATGAAACGTGGCCCCTGTGGTAAGGTGCATTGGGCTTCGTTGTCCTGCCACATTACCATTAGCCGCTAAGCAGCTAGCACCTGCTGGAGGCAGACAGACTCTTTCAATTGTTTTCTTTTGTTGTATATTCATGTAAAGTCACATTCATAAAACCTACATTTCCCAGTTATTAATCCCAAAATACAGCCAGGTTTAACACTTGTTGCTCTTTTTTTGGTATCTCGTGGTTGCGAGATATTTTGACTCACAACCACGAAAACAGGCAATTCATCTCTGACGTATAACAAGCGAGCATGATTAACCCACGGAATAAGTGAGAGTTGTTAAAAACTCCAGTCAATACCACAAATGGTTTCAGAATGGGGATGTAGAAAGGAATGTTTTTATTGAATACTTTGTCCTTAAATCATGGACATCTCCTCTCTGATAGAATCTGCAGCGGATTTGAGTTACGTCTTCTTCCATCCTTTACCAAAAAAAAAGAGAGAGAAACTGTTTGCTGCCAAACTCTTGTGTTAACAAAGGAGAAAGAAAATATTAGAACAGGGTAGATTTCCAGAAACAACACAAACACAGAGGAGACTCTTGGCATCGCAAACTGTGATACGTGTGTGAGGCATGCTCTACCGAAAGGTAAAGAGACTATGGGGGAAGCAGGTAACACAGACAAGCAAGGAGTGTGTGTGTGTGTGTGTGTGTGTGTGTGTGTGTGTGTGTGAGTTGAGGATGTGTGTGTGTGTGGCCGGCGGCTGAGAGAGAGAGACGTGTGTGCTTGCATTAAAATCGGGGATTTTCTTGTCAGAGTAGCAGGGTTGGGGATTAGTTTAGGATCTGACTGAGATGTATGAGAGGAGGGCTGATGACTTTAGCCACATAAAGAGATGACTGGGCAAATGTAGGCACATACATCAATATCAGTGGCGAACACATTATAGAGACGCCTCGCAGGATAAAACACACACACACACACACACACACACACACACACACACAGGAGACAACTGTGGAGGTTTTATTTCTTTATGCATCACCGGAGAGAAGGAAATTAATATCAGTGTATTGAAACCGTTCCTGTGGAGGATCTTTATGCTTCCCTTAACTCCAGATTCAAACGGCAAAATAGACGCAAGTGACACACATACACACACACACACACACACACACACACACACACACCCTGGTGAAAGACAGGCTCTAAAATAACCTCTGTTCCAGCTGGTGGACTGCTGAGGCTCCTGCTGGGTTGTTTTAATGGGGAAAATTAGCCAAGCAGAAAGGTGGATCCTGTTTGTTATGCTCCACTGTCCCCCTTCCACGCAGTCGGCCAAGGAGGCATCCTCTGTTGTCCTCTGTGTGTGTGTATGTGTGTCTCCCCGAGCTTCCCTGACACTGTGTATCTCCACCAGCTGCTGCTGCCTTCCTACATCCCGCTCCTCCTGCCTCCCACCCTCTGCCATGCACTCTCAGATACACTCACGCGCGCACACACACACACACACACACACACACACACACACACACTTCCAGATACCAGAGGCAAAGCTGATCACAAATACACCCTCACCTTTGGTCTAAAGCGCTCAAAACTCGCAGAAGGATTCGCTTTTTTGCTATTCTGCGGCGGCCGACGCATAAAGCTAGAGCAAAAAGGCCAAAGGGAGGAGGGGGGTGGAGGGAGAGAGGAAGTAAAAGAAAGAAAATAAAAAAGAAAAGCCAGACGAGACGCGCGCCTGATGTGGGAATTCGAATAAACAGGCAGAGAAGGAGAAGGAGAGACAAGAGAGAGAGAGAGAGAGGTGAGGATGTGAGCGTTGAGATGAGGATATGCAGAGGGGTGAAAAGCATCTTTGTTCTGGATGCCCTTGAGACAGCTGACATAGCTTCAATAAGACCTTCTTTCATAGCCAAGGAGACGGAGTCGGAGCCGGAGAGAGGGGAAGCCAGAGCGGCCGGGGTTCAGTCCTGCTGCACTCCTTGTTGGTCACGTTACAGATAGCAGCAGTCACTTTGTCTCAGAGGAAGCTCTTGTTTTTTAAAATCATTTCTCCTTCTGCTGCTGCGTCCTTTAGCCACATTAGCATTATCATTGAAGGCAGTGACATCACCGGAAGCAAACCCCCGACAGGCCGAAAGAAAGAAAGAGTGCCTCATACAAAGAAAGAGATGCAAACATACACACAGGAAACCGTAAGGAAAAATATAAAAACCTGCCCCCGGTGTGAAATATAAAACGTCTCTGTTAATGTTGGGTCAGAATTGGTTCCTGTAGCAGGTTAGCGTTAGTGAATACAGAGCTTTTTAAACGTCTGGAGCTCAACAAAGACCTGAGTTTGAGTTGAGGCTATCAACTAGGCTATCAGAAACTATCTGCATTTGATTTTATTAAAATCGTCCCAAAACTGAGCTGAAACTCTTCCAACTCTAACATTTCCTAAATCCTTTTAAAACATAAAGAGGAAGAACAAATGCTTTGAAAGTAGAATTTTAAAAGTGTTGATTCTATTGTATTCAGCTAACTTGAGTCGATACTTTTTATTATGTGAAATTTACGTTTTTGAGCTGTAAATGATGTTATAATGTTTTTGTTAAAGTTTCAGAGAGAGCAGGAGCTTCTTAAAGAGACAGAGGTCCAAATTCAAAGAGTTAAATTAGGAAGTAAAATTTACTCCAAGTCATATTTGATGCAGCATTTTTATATCAAGTGAAGTCAAATTAGTTACTGGAAAACATGCAGTACAGCCCCTTTAAAACTACTTGTACATACATTTGCAGGGGGGGTATACATTTGCAGATTTATGAGGGTATTTTTCTACTAGTCTTTCCAAACTAGCTTAAACTTCAGTCATTTCAAGTAGAGATATTGAAGTCTTTCCACAGATTTTTTTAAACTGTATTCAGGTCAGGACTTTGACTAAGCACATGCTGTAGACATGCTTCATTCTCAGCCGTTCCATTGTGGCTCTGGCTGTTTGTTGTTGGGCCCAGTCTCTGTCCTTTGCACCTTTTAACAGGTTTTTATTTAGGATTGACCTGTCATTACAGCTCCACCCATCTTCCCATTAAATCTGTCCAGCTTCTTTTTTTTAAATAACCTTTGTTTAAGTTCATTCGAGAGCATTCCAAAGCATAATGCTCCCAACGCCATGTTTCACTGTGGCGATGGAGCGGATGGAGCGCTCAGGGTGACGTGCCGCACATAAGCATTTTGAATGCAGGTGAAAAAGTTCATGTTTGATCTGATCATCTTGTTCCTCCTGTTCTTCTGTCTCCCCCAGGCTGGCGGTGAACTGATTTCTTACGGCTTGCCAGCTGCTCTCCTCCTGTTTGGTTTGAAAGTGTGACTGAGGTGTGATTCAGGACTTTTTCCCACCTGAGCTGTAGATTTCCGCTACTCCTCCAGAGTTTCCATGGGCCTCTCTTCTCTTCTCTTCTCTTCTCTTCTCTTCTCTTCTCTTCTCTTCTCTTCTCTTCTCTTCTCTTCTCTGGGTAAATAAAATAAGTAATAAAAGAAGGGTTCTCCTGGAACAAACTGTAATTTTGCAGTAATTAAAAAAAAAAAAATCATTCAGATGTCATGATAACAGCAACATCTATCAACTGAGATCCAAGCTGAGAGGAAGCACAGCTAGAACGAGTGTATCAGTGACATCACCTTCTGTAAACATGAGCGTGACGGCAGAGTGTGTTGGAGTCATTGCTGTGAAATCTGTGTTGGAGAACCCGTCCTTGTGCTGTCTGAGTACAACGGTTCCAACATGTGGTGGTGTGAGAGGAGCTTCTCTGACCAATCAGCGACTCCCTGCTGCTCATGATGTCACCATTGAGTGTCTGCTCTGGTTCCCCAGCAAAACAAAAACGATCTAATCAACACCTCATGATGTGCAGAGAAGATTCCAACTCTACACCTTCATGAACATCCGGTAGTGGAATGAGAAAAAAAATAAGAATAAGAAGAATAAGAAAATTTAACCACTGGAAAAAAATGGAGTTGTTTATTATTATCTCAAAGTGTATTTATTTATTTATGGAATATTTTTAGAAAAATAATAATAAAAATAAATGTACAATAATATATTATTCTTATTTTTGTTGTTATTATTACATTATTATAAAAGGTATGTGTTCATAGTTATTAACACTCCTCAGCTACTTTAACCTCCACAGAAGAGACAGAATCAGCAGTAGTGTCCCCAAGATCAGTCCCGGGGGGCCATGGCCCCCTCTTTAAAAATGCTAAGCTAACCCCCACACCTCCATTTACATCATGGAAAGACACACAGAGTAACATTTGCTATAAATATAAAATTAATAACTAAATATTATTATTAGTAGTAGTATGTTTTTTATTATTATTTTTGCTGTGCCTCCCAAAACGCCTTTACTGTCCTGGTCTGATCACCTGTGTGAACATTTTCCACTGAGCATGATCCACAGTCACTAATGATTTGTATACATTGAATACTTTTTGTCGTTTTGCACAGATACTGAGAAATAAACCCAAACAAATAGGAAACTGATCAACTGACTCATTATTCGCTCATCATTCACTCACATGCACTATTTATAAAAACATGCATCCTGACGTAAGCCTGCATGGTCCATAATGATTATTTGATATTGGATATAGATAATGCTATCAGTTCAGAATTATCAGTAAAATCTACTGAGTCAGAACATTTCCATGATTTGTCCCTGATTAACCCTAATGTGAACACTGAGCAGCACAGCAACTAGCCATTATCTCTGCATCATTAGTTGCACATTTAATTACCTCCTCGAGTTTAAAAAAAAGAAAAGTACACTGAGCTCTTCCTCAGTACCTTTTTCATTATTAAAGTACCATGTCATGTCTTTCCTGTGTTTAAATTTACTGTGCTTCTTAATCATGCTTTTTATTGTAGCCAGTAATTAGACTATAAAACGAATTTCTGTTGAAGGAAATCAAGAGACATCAGGACTGGAAACAGACATTTTATTTGTTGTTTTCAGAACATACATATCTGCTATAAATTCAGTTCAGGTTGTTACCTTTCACATCAGAGACACAACAACCATAAAAATCATCAAGTTTGAGGGAGACATCTTGTCCATCATAAGTCGTCATGCTATTAGCAGACAGGCTAACAACAAACTGTGGATGATAAAATAAAATGCTACTTTAAATGCTTACGATGGGGTTGCCATGTGAACACTAATTATTTGTGTCCAGCTTTCTCTGATTTCATCTTCGCATCAATTCAGCTGCTCTCTGAAAGTCCTGGAGGTTTTAAGACACAATGTTTTAGGAAGCATAACTGAGATACTTCTAGTTTTTACCACATTAGTGCCCTGCCTGTTTGCCCACTTTTTGTCACATCCTGTATCACAGATACATATCAGCGTTCACACACACACACACACACACACACACACACACACTCTGGAAATCTGAGAGTTTGTTGGTCTCTCTTCCTCTGTACCCAGAGTTCCTGGCCCCGGGGGGTGGAGAGTCTCTTCACCCGTCTCACACGTCCAATCCAAACACACAGGAACCCACACACACACTCACACACATACGCACACACACTGGCAGCAGACCACATCACAGGGGGTCCATTCCTCCCAAAGTCCACAGGCCTCTGGATAAACATATTATTCTGGATGAAATGTTTCCCGTATTTGTTATTCTTTACTCCGAGACTCCAGGTGGAATTGGTACAAAACCAAAAATCATACATGCACAACTCTTTGAAAGAAAGGGGGGGGGATGTTCCAAGCGGAGGCGGAGGGGAATGAGAATTCCCTTTCGGAGCGAGACCTTGTAACAACATTTGTGCAGATTTCTTGCGATCGGCCCAGATTCTTCCCTCTGTACCCAACAAAGGCCAGGCTGTGTTGTGGGGAAGCGGATCTACCGCTTGCCGTCCCGTCCCCAAAAACCAGGAAGAGCTCTGAATCCGATCCAGCCGGTCCGAGAGGCGCTGCTCCTCCTGTGGAGGCCGCGGTGTGTGAGAGCGCTTCGCTGCTAGCTGCGTTAGCTTGAATGGAGATAGAAAGTGACGGCTGAGCAGCGGCTTCCAGTCGACATGAAAGAGTTCGGAGGCAGACGGTGATGATGGCAGTCTCTCACTCACTTATGCAATTACATTCAAATTGCTGCCAGAGCTTCTAACCCTGACTGGGGCCGCGCCGGGGCCCGGAGGGAAGCAGGCGAAGAGGTGATGAAGTGTGCTGAGAGATCACACACTGCCCACCTGTAACTCCATTGGCAGACGGGTGGATGCTGGGCGGATGTAGGGACTCAGCCGTGTATTTCCTGAAGGTGGGTGCAGACACGTTGTAGCACCTGCAGCTACAGGACAAGACAAGAGTGACCTTTCATTTTACTGGTAACTTAAGCTAACCTGAATACTTACAAGCCTCCTCTTGGTAGACTGAAATAGCTCACCTAAAGTCTGTCAACCACTTTGAAAAGTTTTTCCATCCCTACTACGTCTTTATCTTTGTCCCTCGCCCGTTTTTTTTTTTTTTGTTTTCTCTCTCCAAGAGTTTTTCTGCTTTAGCTCCCTGTCATCACACAACAAGATTCAAATGAATCTCGTTTTGGCACCCCCACTAACCCAGCGCCCCTATGCGTCATATATAGCGCAAACCCACCTTTTTGCGCCTGTGGATGGATGGGTATGAAAAAGTATTCATTCCCCTTTATATTTCTTTTCACATTGTGTCAAACTAAACCCATAAACCTTTGTGTATTTATTGGATTCTAAGACAAACCGACATAAAACAAACTCTTAATTGTGGCATGAATGGTTTTCTTTTTCTTTTTGCAAATAAGAATCTGAAATATGTGGTGTGTAGACGATCTGATCCCCAATCCATGATATCGTCACCTTTCTAAAACAATAGCCTAAGTCATTATTTTTGCCACACACAAAAAAAGCACCACGTCTTTATTGCCAATAGATGATGTAGGCACAAAAAGAACACTTTTGACAAAAAGTGACTTCAGATATTTATTTTAGGAAAGTGATGATATGAAAATGGAAAGAATACAACTGCAAGACTACCAAGACATTGTCATCCACCTAAGCAACACTGAAGGAGCTGCAGGGATCCACTGCTCAGGTGAGAGGATTTGTTGTAATTGACAGCCATTAGTTGTGTTCTACACAACTGTGGTGTAAATGGCACAAAAACCATTCTTAAAGGGATAGTGTTATGAATGTTCCAGGCACATTGTGCCATTTTACAACACAATCAAGTAACTATGTCACCTTCAGTTGTTATAAAAGTGCTGCATATGTCAACATGACTTGAACGAAATTTGACTTTTGCAATTCATCGCTTTGAAATTGGGCTTCTGTTTCTTTTAGAAGCTCTGACAGTCATGGCAACGTTTCTCCATTATGCCGTTTGCAACGGGGTTTTTTTAGGAGCGTCAGAGTTAGAAGTAGAAGTGAACCCAGCACACTCGCAGTCCCAACAGGCGTTTGCTAATTGCTGCTGCTGCTGCTAGTCTGGAGGGGCCTGAGCGAGGAAGGTGCTTCAGGGAATCCTGAATGATTCAAGGAGTTCTCAGAAATGCACACAATATTCAAGGCAACACTCCAGGGAAGTTTGTGATGATTGAATAGCATTATAACATGATCAAAAAAGAAGATTTAACATCATACAGCCCCTTTGACAGAATGCCATAAGAAGTCCTGTTAGCAATTTGTAGGAGAAAGAAAAACAAGTGGAAGACGGTTCTCTGGTTAGACGAGAAAAATATTAACTATTTTAGCCTGTGTGCAGAGATAAGATGGATTATGCAAAACACGTGGCAGTTCTAAGAAATTCAAGCTGCGAGAGACTTTAAGACTTGAGCAGAGGTTCACCTTCCAGCTAAACAGCAGCTCTACACATAAACCCAGAGCTAGCAAGGATTGTTTTAGACCAGAGCGTGTTGACAGAATAGAGCGGCCCAATCAAAGCCAAGACCTAAATCTAACTGGGAAGACCTTAAAACCTGCTGTTAACAGGTGCTCTCAGGGCAGCAACTGCATCAAAAGGCACATCTACAAAGTATTGAGTCAAGGAGCAGCTGAATACAAACGTGAGACAAACTTTTCCTTTTTATATTTATGAAAAACGTGCAGGATTTCCCAGTGTTAAAATCCCAGTAAAACACAGTGAAGTATGAGGCAAATGCCGCATTTTCCAGGTTTGAGCCAATGGGATGAAGTCCCTCTGCCGTGTTAGCAGTCACCACACAATCCAGTCACAAGTATGACAGGATCTGATGCTCCCCGCATACTAATCCCCGCAAACCTGCAACACGGACTTATTTTATTTCCCTGCGACGTGTTTGTTTTCATAAACCAGCCTCTCCTCCCACACCTCCCCCTACATTGCCAACTTTTTTTTTGATGTCTCTCTCATCGGACCCCACCGGAGATGCTCCTGACGCGTGACCGGGGGAGACGCAGCTCCGAATTAGAGGCGAAACAAAACGCAACTTATTCCGCTTCAAAGAGACGAGACGGCAGAAAACCCGAAGGTTTCACGACGCCGATGTGAGACGCGTCTCGCCTTGGACTCCTGCACATTGAACATAACGCGGCTTAAGAAGCAGGCTGCTGGTGTAATTCATCATCCTTACCAGGCATTAGGAAGATGCGATGTGATTGGAGGGAGGGAGGAAAAGCAACGCTCTTGCACAGCTCGGTATTCAGCTGAGGACTTTCTAAAGTGTAGAGGGGGGCACAGGGGTCACGAGGTGTGGGTGTGTGTCTGAGCATTTTTTTTGTGTGTTTTCTGCGTGTGTGTGTGTGTAAGAGAGAGAGAGAGAGAGAAGGCAGCATCACCAGTCCTCCAGGGCTCAGCAGGCTAATTAATAATGAATCCCAGAGAGTCTGTGTTTGAAATGCAGATGTGCAACTGCCAGCTCCGCCTGCTCCTTCAGAGGGACCTGTCGGTTCATGTGTGTGTGTGTGTGTGTGTGTGTGTGTGTGTGTGTGTGTGTGTGTGTGTGTGTGTGTGTGTGGGTGTGTGTGTGT